>JAODLL010000019.1:28975-84578 GCA_026546735.1 Forbesichthys agassizii
ATACTCAGTAGAGTAGTATCCCAGTAGTGTGTGACTATACTCAGTAGAGTAGTATCCCAGTAGTGTGTGACTATACTAAATAGAGTAGTACCCCAATAGTGTGTGACTATTGGGATAATGGAAAACACTTGTGTCCTTACATACTAGGTGTCTTGGGAGGACCGATGTAATTACTATAATTTGCTGTTCCATATCTGAAACATAGAGCAGCACATAGGCCTTTAGTTCAGACATCAGTATTTAATGTACATATATCATTTGCATCTCTTAAGAACTTTGTCATGAATACCTAACAAGTAGGACAAAAAAGGTGCAATATTATTACCAAACATTTATGTTACATATAACACTGTGTACACTACACTGTTGTGCACGACCAAGGTTAAAAACAAAATGACAAAGTGACTCTGCCTTAGGAGGCATCTTTCTGACCAAAGATCTGAAGAAATCTTTGACTTACATACATAGTTACTTACATACATACAGATCATTACATTGAGAAGTGTGATGTAATGACATTATATGAGAATGAGAGTCTTGTATTAGGAATGCTTACATGACATAAGGCTAACCAGTTCATATCACATTTACAAGGAAGTGATTGCATTATAAGTCTACAAACGCAGTTGTGTTACAGAAGTACAGCTACAAGGGTCGTATGTTACAGCAAGCATGTCATTTTTCTCCCCATAGCAAAGCGAAACCCAAATTACATTTTTACATAGTGTGCCATTCACAGTAATTGCCCAATAACACTTGTGTCTTCAATGCTGTGGATTGGTGCACCAACTATGGGAGTTTTATGACAGTTGATTTACAGATTCTTAATAACTTCATGATGGCAATTTTATGAGCCTTTTTGACAATCATCACGGACACAGTGAGAATTATTATGCTAAGTACAGGTTTCAAATACAATAATAAAAAAAGCTTCTTTTGTACATCACCAACAAGGTTCAAATAAAATATATTGATGTATCAACAGTTAAATCCATCAACTGCAATAATACCAACAAAAGAATTTAACAAAAAGGCATGTAAAATTAAAGAAGATTCCCTTAAGTAATTTGTCATAATGGTTGATTATTTCTATTAGCCCTTAAACAATTCTTAATCTCCCCCTGTTGACCTAACACTAGCCGTGCCATACATCAGTGCCTTAAATTCACCTCTCTTATTACAGTGTCATCTATGTTGTATCATGTTTAGCATATTATCTTAACACCCATGGTGACCACATTGGCTACATAGGCACGGAGTTGGGGTTGGCTATTGCAGTGGTCTGCCATGGTTGTGATTGGCTGCTGAGCGTTTTGTGGTCCTTGACATGTTCAGGGTTGAACTACATGTTTTCTCGGGACCTTAGCTTCCATGTAGGCTATGTATCTATACAGTAAGTGCATGCTTGCAGTATTTGTCTCTGAATAGATGTGTGATTGTGTTTGAGTATATTGAGGTGAAGCGCACTTTATATTTATTTACCAGCTTGTGTGTATTTGCAAGACATTACTTGAGTCGCAGGGTCAAGAGATGTTGATCACCATGGCGAAGGGTTAGATGTCTGTGGTGTTAAAGGGGGGGGGGGGGGCATAGTTCATGGGCAGTGGGCAGTTTGATGCAGGCCTGGGCCCAGTCCACAGCTGTTGGAGCAGAGAAGGTGGGGGCTGAGGGGGTATATGTTATTTAATGATCTGAGGGCAGTCGCTCCAGGCTTTAGCCTTGCGTTTGGCCAGGGCCAGCCAGGCAGGCTCTGTGGATACCTGGGAAGAGTCAGTGGATGGGAAACGCTTGGACACGTCCTTCACAGCTGGCGGTGATGGGGTGGAGTCTGTGATTTCAACTGAACCACAAAGACAAGGACAGACCGTTAACGATGACAGCATAGAATAAATTATTCCTTGCTAACTATTGTGTGTGAAATGTCGAAACAAGCTGACCATGTTGACATTCTGTTGTCATTCTTAGAGATTGTTGTTTACTTACAATATCACCTATTAATTAAGCTATTGACAAATGGTATTTACTAGCTACATCGACTGTTTGCTAGTTGTCAAGTCGCTTAGGATAAAAGTGTCTGATAAATGTAAATGTTCCCTTGGGATTCATATAACAGTTGAGTTTCACCCCTCTGGTGAAACAATTCCCACACGTGGGGATTTACTGTATGTGTACCTGTGACCGAGCTGGGCAGAGTGTTGGCTTTCTTCAAGTGGTCTCTACGCTCAAAGCGTACCAGGAGACTGTCTGGTCTCTTGGGCTCCTCTGGTGTCTGAGGTATTGAGGGACTGGTGCTTCCACTTCCCTTGCTCTCGCTGGGGCTGACCGATGGTGCCTGATGAAGGTACATCTTATTTAGGCAGCGGACTTAAATTGAATTGAACCGCTGAATTAAATTACTAAAGTAAAACATTAAACTTTAGTAATATTAATAGACATCATTCTATCATGGCAACATTTTCCAAATTTGTCATATCCCAAATTTGGGAGTTATGCAGTTTTGAGAGAAATACTGTACATTTTGTGTTTCTAGAAAAAAAGGAGTGAGTTGTTTTTGTGAACCTTTTTAGTCTATTGGACCGGTGTGTGGTAATATAAGGAATTCTATTGATTAAATACAGTATACTAAAATAAATGTAATATAAAGTACATGATTTACTATTATATAAAATCATTGTTGAATAAAAGATTGGGACATTTTAGACCAGGGCATTTGAAGGACTGTACACAAAATAAACATTAAATTAAAATAAGTTACATTTAAATGTATTTACATTGTAATATCAATTTTATCACCATGACTAACATGGACACATTAAAATAATACATATTTAACAAGCAAAACATTGTTCTTAATTATATATTTTTAGATTTATAGTAGAATCTACCTGTCTTTACTATAAATCTAAAAATATATAGGACTGTGGGTGTGTGAGAGAGAGAGAGAGAGATGGAACACATACACTATCTTTGTCCCTGGACTGTTTCTCAGCCAGCTTGGCCTCCCTCTGGCTGCGGCGATCCTCTCTGCTCTGCTGCTGCTCCCTAAAGCCCTTCTGCTTCTGCAGGGCCAGCGTGATCCACAGGGGCCCGGCCTCCCTCTCCTGGGCCTTCTCGTGGGCCTTCTCATGGACCCGGGAGCTGTCCAGTGAGTGCCTGCTTTGGAGGGAGGGTTTTTCTGCAGGATGATGCACAGACAGCATATTACCATGTTAGGGTCTGTACGTGTGGAACGCATTGGGCTGATTAGACACTTCTCCTTCGCGCTCCATGCTGCTGCAAACGCCACTTTGCCTGTCATGGAAATGCACATTGTTCACACTGCTACTGTTAAGTTAGTTAAAGAACCAAGGCTGTTAACGTGGAAATATTACTAAATGTAGGTGAACAAGTGATGTTTCCCATTTTTCGGGGCAATGTGAACCACAGGACATTTTTAAAAGATTGCATTTAAAGGTAATTATGGGCAGTGTGGACAGTTTCTTGTCTATTAGGACGTTGCACTTGTACAGTATTAGCCGAATCAAAACAAAGCAACCTCCATGGAAGGAGTGTATACCTTCACCTCCACCTAGCAGAGCACTGACCTTTCTTCATGAGCTCCGTCTTTCGGTCCATTTTCTCCCTCCAGGGGATATTGAGAGAAGGAAAGAAGGATTTCTTCTCCTTGGGCTCCTCGTCCGCATGGCCGCTACGCTGCAGCTGAGCCACGGCTGAGGAGCCCTGGGCCCTGTCAGCTGGCGTTGTTCTCTGCCCCTCCCCACCCACGGACTTGGGCATCGGGGAGTGGGGAGGGGTAGGGACGACCGCCGCCTCAGCTCTGTGGTGGACCAGCGCCGCGGACAGCGTCTTCTCGACGTCCACGTGCGGGGCGGCGCTGAACGGCCTGCACATCGCCTTTGCCCGGGGAGCGGCGGCGGATGGAGAGGTGGTGGAGGGGGAGGAGGGGGTGGGGGAGGAGGGGCTGGGGGTTGGGGTGGCGCATGGGAGCCTGCCGTCCCCTGGGGGCGACGTGGGGCCCGGCCGGTGTGAGGGCGCGGGCGACGCGTCCGCCTCGGGCTCCATGGGCGCCAGGGGCGACGGCACGCCTTCGAAGCTGTCGCCGGCGCTGTAGCGCTTCCGCCTCTTCTCCGAGGACTGCTCGGCGTGGAAACGCAGCGAGAAGTTGGTGCGCCTCAGCTTGATGCCGAACGGAGAGGGCGTGTCCTCGCCCTCCTCCGCCCTCCGCCCACCCCCTCCTCCCTCTCCTTCCCCCTCGCCCTCCACTCGGCCCTCGGGGTCCCCACCGCCGCTCCTGGTCCCCGCACCCTCTGGTTTGGCTCCCGAGCTGGGAACCAGGAAGGAGGGGAGGTCTTTGGCAAACATGCACTCCTCGGACCCTCTCTCTGCCACACGCGCTGTTTTACTGGGCTTAGCCCACGGTCTAGGGTCCGCGGGAGGGGAGGCCGCCTCGGGAGCGTCAGACAGAGTCTCCCTCACCCCCTCTTCTGGACTCAGCAGCTCCGAGTTTCTATTTGAGTCTCCGAATTTCTTCTTGGCGGGAGTTATGGAGAACTTGGCGCTGGCAGACATGGTCTTCCTGAGGTTGGCGTGTGAGAACGGAGGCTGGTTCAAGTCCTCACTGGAGGGCCGCGTCTGGCTCCTGCCCGGGATCGGGTACTCCTCCGTTCCCTTGAAGATCTTGGATCGGATGCTGGCCCATTCTGCCAGGACAGCCGCACTGGACTGGTCTGTGGAGAGCAAGGCCTCGTTGAGGGATTTGGTTTTAGCTGACTTGCGGTCGGGTGATATCTTGCTTTTGGTCGGCGGTGTTCCCTGGGCCTTGCGGTCCTCGCCCAGGCCCAGCAGAGACTTGCAGGCCGTGTCTTTGATCTGGTCCATGTTGACGGCGGTCCCGCAGAGCTGAGCGCCGGTCACCAAGATGGCCGTGTGAGGTACGTACTGGGACGACGGCAGGTTAGGAGAGTCCGTTCTTTCGGGAGGGGAGGACTTGGCGCCTTCTCGCTGGTCGGCCACGGCGCCACTTTGGTGGCCGCTGGCCGGTGTGACGGGTGTCAAGTTGACCTTCTGGAAGAGAATCTGCTTTTCTCCGGAGGACACTTTAAATGAGAACGGCCTCTGTCTCTCCTCCATCTCCTTCCACCGCAGCTCCTCTGCTTTTCTCTTCTTCTCCTGGGGGTCCGAGGGACCGTCGTTGTCCTCGGTGGAGGACCTCCTCTGTTCCTCCTCCGCTCTCTTCCTCTCTTCTACCTCCACTTCCTGCATCCATCTCTCTGCCTCTAGGTTCTTCTTTCTCTCCTCCTCTTCTCTCTCCTCCCTCTGTCTCCTTTTCTCCTCTCTCCTCTTTCCTTCGTCCTCCTCTCTTCTTCTCTGATCTTCCTCACGCCTTTTCTCCTCCTCCTCTAGCTCCTTCTGTCGCCGCTCCTGCTCCTCGCGTCGCTGCCGTTCCTCCTCTTCCCATATCCTCCTCCTCTTTTCGTCTTCCTTCCTCCTCCTCTCCTCCTCCTCCTCTCTGAGCTGCCTTTCTTCCTGCTCCCTCCGAAGACGCTGCTCCTCTTGCTGTTCGCTCAGCCTCAACTCCTCTGCCTTCCTCCTCTCCTCTTCCTCAAGTCGAAGCCTCTGTTCCTCCTGGTTTTTCCTCCTCCAAGACTCTCGTCTCTCCTCCTCCTGCAGTCTCTGTTTCTTGGAGATCTCCCGGGGTTCACGTTGGGGATCTTCTGTTGATGCGCCCGCGGCCTCCTTGTCCTCTTGAAGCACATCAGACAGGGACAAGTCTTGGAGGTCCTGGAACACAGAACACAGCATTATTATAGTGTACTGTATAAATACAGTGCTGTATAAGTGTACTGTATAAATACAGTGCTGCATGTACTGTATAAATACAGTACTGTATACAGTAAGTGTACTGTATAAATACAGTGCTGCATGTACTGTATAAATACAGTATGGTATAAATGTACTGTATAAATACAGTACTGTATAAGTTTACTGTATAAATACAGTGCTGTATACAGTAAGTGTACTGTATAAATACAGTACTGTATAAGTGTACTGTATAAATACAGTGCTGCATGTACTGTATAAATACAGTACTGTATAAGTGTACTGTATAAATACAGTGCTGTATGTACTGTATAAATACAATGCTGCATGTACTGTATAAATACAGTACTGTATAAGTGTACTGTATAAATACAGTGCTGCATGTACTGTATAAATACAGTACTGTATAAGTGTACTGTATAAATACAGTACTGTATGTACTGTATAAATACAGTGCTGCATGTGCTGTATAAATACAGTACTGTATAAGTGTACTGTATAAATACAGTGCTGTATGTACTGTATAAATACAGCGCATACAAAGGAAATATTCTTTTAAAATTCATGACAAAACATTTGACATTTAAAATCATCAATGATTTTAAAATCATCTTGAAATTCTGCAAAAGCATCCCACGAACCCTTGGAGGTTTCTAGACTCACACAGTACTACTGCGCATACAGTTTTTTTGTCCCACCTGTGTAAAGCGCCGGTGTTTGCGCGACACCCTCTGATTCTTCGGTTTCACAGCCAGTTTATGCTTTGCAGCGGTGTTGTCTAGGCGAGTAACAGACTGTGACACAGCATCTAGGTTAATGGACTCAATGGTCCCACTGGGCGGCAGGACACGTTTAGACCTTGGGGACCTGACTGGAGTGCTAGGTGTCCTGGCCTGTTGGGGTACAGGGGTCTGCTAGGTATGGAAACACACACGTCACGTTGGGAAACAGGGAAATGTGTAAATTGCAGGAACATGAACATGTTTTGGTTTGAAGCTCTCTGCTTACTTTCTGCTCCATTTCTGTCGGCTCAGCCTCCACCTGGGCGAGCACCTTGAGAGGGCTGTGGGAAACCTCCTCTTCGTCTGAACTGCCCTCGTCTCCTTCATGTCTCCTCAGAGAGGGTGGCTTCTGGCCAAACTTAATATTTTGCGCTATCTGCCTCTGTTTAATCAACCAACACGTTGTAGTATAATAAGACAGAGAATTGGAGAAAACAAAAACAACTGCACTTTGCAGACAGGGCCCACCTGCAGATTCTTCACTTTGTCAGAGACGTTTTCCTGGGACATGGTCTGATCCAGATCAGGTACCTTCGCAGGTTCCTCTGGGGTAAAGATGCTTTCGTGGGAGAGTGCTCGATACCCAATGGGATTCAGTTCCCTACAGACACGGGTACAACAAGTTGATTCATTTGACTGTTAAGGACACACATCAATGTCGTAGAGACACCCACCGCAACTGCACACATTGAAAGCCTATAAAAATAGTTTTTAACATTGATTTAAGCAGATCCTTTCCCTGTTTTTACCAGATCCTGAAATTGTAGTGAATACAACTATCTTGTATAAATCTATCCTGTGTCAAATTAGTCTTGTCATTCAGAACATGTGTAGACCGTGATTACAGTACAGGTACATATTCTGATTGATATAGTAGTATTAATATGATTCTGAATGAGTCAACACTATCTGCCTATGTAGGCTCAGAAAACAGACATCTTCATGTCTTCGAAATATTACCTTAAATTAATGAGAATATATTAGATTAAATCCATAATTCCAACAATAAAGGCAAATGTGTGTTGACGTAAAACGTGGTAGCTGTTCAGCCTTTTGTCAGTTAACAGTAAAAGCCAAAAACCACAGAGGAAAATGTAAAGAATATCCTTGCTAATTTAGTGAACTAAGACAAAAAGTTCTTTCCCCAGTACCTTAGATTCTCATTGGCCGCCTCGTCATCAGACACAACTCCATTGCACACTTCCTCCGTAGAGAAACTAGCCTTTAGCTCTGCTGCGGTAAAGTGTCCCTGTCCCTCTCTCTTCTTTCTCTTTCCGAACAAACGTTTGAAGGGTTGGAATTTGCCCTGACGTCTTCTCTCTGTTGGCAAGAAAACAAGAAGGCGATAACCACAAGATATAATCAGACCATCAATCTTTATTGTATCTCACCCTACGGTGAGATACATTTGAATACAGTGCTTGTGCAGGACTTTTGCGACAATGAAATGAGATTGATTGTAGGATCAAAGCAATGTAAAGACAATAGGATGGAATGAATGGAACACCTGGGCTCTGCAGTTCATACTTACCAATCTTTACAGTGTCATTAAAAAACAATTACTTTAAGAATGAAATGAGGGGCCTTGAATGCAAAACACAAACCTAGGTTGTCTATCAATGAATTAATTCAAAACAGAAGTTCCTTGTACAAATGGACCTGTGTACGATATCTCCTTATCCTCTTATAATCATTCCTTGCCATATGTTTTGTGTCTTCTCTCTATAGGTTCCTTGTGATGTCATCATCATAAACAAAGTTACTATGTAGGAACATGTAGGAATTTCTCTCAACTATGTGAAGAAGAGTTAGGGTAGGACATGGTCAGACCATGTGCCTTGTTTTGGTCTGTGTATGTGTGTCTGGGTGTATATGCTGAACCAATGGGTGACCAGTGGGTGAGGTTACAAAGCCACTCTACACCACTGTAGAGAGATGCGTTCTCTCTGTTGGTGTCCCTTTCAGTGCTATAAGTAGCAACTAGTGTGGGATTTCACTCCGCATGCCGCTCACTACACACTAAAGGCATTATGGGAAATGATACACTAAACTCTAAATTTGTGTCTGTGTTTGTTTGTGTGTGGGTTGTAATTAAAGAGTTTAATGGCCGTGTGTATTGGTGCCATCCACAAGCGAGAACTAGCAACAATGATTGACAAACACATTGAAATAATAGTAGCCTATCTTGTCCATTGCGTTCTGGTTTGCCTAAAAGGGGAAGCTCATCCTTAGGTAGCTCCTCACTACAGCTGTGGAAAAAATTAAGAGACCACTAAACATGGTTTAAAATGTAATAGTATAAATATACTGTAAATGTAAAACATATAACATATAGAAAAATGATATAAATGCACATTTAAAAATACATATATTACATTTAAGTAAAAAGTGAAAATGTATGAATAGTAAAAATTTGGTGATAAGGCTGCATTGGTCTCTTAATTGTTCCCATCTGTCGCACTCTGAGTGATATTATACGGTGGTAAAGTGCTGTCCTATTTCCCCACAGCATGCAGCGCTCATAGTGCTTCTGCTCTGGTTCACTGGCCCCATACGGTGCTGCCTCTGGCATGCTCACACACCCATGCGTGAAACAGAAAGCACACGTTAACGGGAGCAGAGACCACTCAGCACAGCGTGACACTGTAGCCAACTCTGTAGGAGCACGCACAATAGACTACGCTACACCGTTAACACTGCTGCTAGTTAAAGGTATAGTCAGTCATTCTGGAGGAAGCTTGTTGATACTTGAACTTGAACAAAACAAAAACATCGCTCCCTTAAATGCCGTGTAGGGTACTTCCGCAGTAGCTCTGCCCCTCTAAATTAAAATGCAATGCCAATGCTAGGATAGCATTGTGTGGTGCGGTCTGCACCGCTTTTTTTGTGTTTCCAATGGCCGGGGCTGTGTACAAATAATAATAAGGTAGCTATACTAATTAAATATAATGAATCAATTTCCATTGTTGTGTATCCAAGCATATATTTCTAATAGACAGTCTGTGGTTAAGCCTACTCAACTAAAATAACTGCTATAATAATATACTGTATGTCATCTGTATGCAGCCAGCAGCCTTATCCAAATAATCAAATAACATAATCTGAATATTACTAAATAAAGTTAGGAAGAAGTCACGTCAGAAAGTTTAAAAAATCAGCATGCGCCTTATGCCTCTGAAAAGTTTTATCTTATCTAATCCATCACCACATCACAGCACACTTCTTAAAGAGACAGTGAAAACAAATGTGCTGTCATCTCCATATTGTTACCACGAAATATACACTGTCTCTTTAAGACTAATTCTGAAAGCGCTATTTTCTTTTCCTATTTACCTGGGCGTTTGGATACGGTTACCTCTAACTGCATGTCATGCTTAGTTTCCCTGGCGTCCGTTGCCATGGTCACTGCACACCTCAGCTGATGAGAGAAGAGGGAAGTGAATGCCGGGATGTTGTTATCTGCTTTATTGAGAGGGTACGCCATGGGTCAGATAAGAAGAAAAACAAGCTTATTGAAGGAAACCCTGGGTCTGAGAATGCAAGGAAATATGAGAGTTCAGTTAAAGGGCACAGCACTCACTTAATGTGAGTTAGAGTTTGTCAGTTTAATGCTTATCTTGCTGTAGCCTTCTCATCAATAAAGCATTGCTGCCCTCTCAGCTCTCTTGGAATGTCCCTTGGCGGTAGGTTTGTTAGGTCATGATGGGCCCTCTGAGGCCAATCTGTTAAAGCTTGTTGGTCTACAGAGAGTGGTCTTTAAGAAACCAGTGTACAACACAGAGGTCAGTCATCAGTCAAGGGTCCCGTGTTACTAAAGTGACTCGCATTCAATGGCTTCTCCTAAATAATCACTCAGCAAACACATTCCATCCTGTACAAGAACTGTGAAAACAAATCACTCAATCACAGCCACTGTTGTTTTGAATAGTGTTCCCTGCCTGAAAATGCCCATAAAGCCTTGCCTAGAAATACTCATATAGCCAGTCTATAAAGTCTATATTCACCATATCACTTCATAGTAAGAGCAAACTTGTCTGAAAACCACATAAACCATATACAATTATACGACAGAAACCCCCATGCCATTTGCATTACATAAATCGGATAAAATCAAGACCAAGCCATAGAAAGCTTCCCGTACGAGCAAACACCTAGTACAGTCGAGCCAGAGGTTTAGTGTTTTGCAGGAAATGTGCACTGTGTAAAACCAAAAACCCTAAATATGTATGTGTGTGTGTGTGTGTGTGTGTGTGTGTGTGCAGAGCTTTGCAATGGAAGACTGCATGTGTGTGAGAATGAGAGAAGCCTGTTGTCTCTTGTGGGATCAGCATGTCGTAGGCTTCCTTATTGAGGGTGACAGGACTAGACAGACCCTCTTAGAAATATCTTGGCCAGAATGCCCTTTTGTCCTGTCTGACTCCAGTCAGTACAGAATAGGGAACAAACAAGCACATTTGCTAGCATGAGTGTGTGTGTGGTTATTCGTGCAGGTCTAGTACACAGATACAGTATGCTGTATATTGTTGATGACAGTCTGCGTGTGTGTGCGTGCGTGCTTGTGCGAGTGCGTGCATGTGTGTGTTTGCGTGCGTGCCAGTGGAAATGTGATTCAGTGATTTGTACGCCTACTCAAAGGTGTACAGGGCAGAGCAGGCCGCCTGGGCAGACTGGCTGATGGGTCACAATGCTGAACAGGTGTGTGGGTGGTAAGCACATGCGCTTCAGCCTGTGGATGAGGTGTACCCCTGCAGGGGGCAGAACGGGGGAGAACGGAACTGCAGATGAGAATGGGGGAGGATGGGGGGTTGGCACAAGGAGCAGCTATGTGCTCTACAGAAGCGGGGAAGGGGGCTCCTTTGACAAGGTTACAGCTGCATTGTAGTGCAGCAGTGTGGCGTAATACTCCATTGCAGCCCTGCAGCACGATCCAGCAGCAGCTCAACATCGCTTGAAATTGACGCAGGTCTGCGCCGCGCTGGGTCATAGAGCCACGGAAATCCAATGGCACATATAGCTGAGAGCCGTCACCTGCTTAGAGCGTACACAGCTTTGCAGAGGAAGCAGACAGACGTGTGTTACACGCGGCGTAACAGTTTACCTATTTCAGCTGCACAGCTTGAGAGGGCTGCGCGCCACTGCAGCAAAACCTTAGGGAACATCGATCTGCCCTTTTGCACAACGCTTGTTTTACCCTGATGAGCGTCGCTGCTGCTGCCGCCACTGGGACTTTGGGGAGACATGGTAGGGAAATACATACAAAAGAAGAAGAAGAAGAAGAAACAACAAGTGTGAGGGTTGTTATGGTTGATATTTAGCGACCCGTGGTGGGAGTTTGGCATGGAGGGTGTGGAAATCGAGATGAGGAAGCATTCCGACATGGCTGCACTGAATCCATCACAGGTTTGTGATGAGAAGGCGTGGTAAAGCGTCCACGGATCTTTGAGACGAAGGGATTTTACACCTGCCGATAACCTCACCAGGCCACATGCAAGCACAGCCGCCTCCCCATACTCTACTTGGAACACCGTTCTTTTGCTCTGAACATTGTAGCCGCCTCTCGTTTCCACGGCAACGATTTTGCAAACGACAGCACCACAGAAGACATAATATGTAATCAAGTGACACGCGTCAAGCCCCTCATTACTGAGACTGGACTACTGTAGCTGACTTGACACAAACAGAGCGGCAGACCTTGCAGTGCTGCTGAACGCCATCGGCACGTTATGACATGTAAGAGCAAGTGCCACCAACCCATACAAAGTCAACTAACCATGTCATAAAGATGCAAAACAAACAAACATCTGGATTCATCACATCAATGGCTGAGTTAACTGCAAATGGCCAGGAAAATCATCACCACCGTATTGGTTAAGTTATTAATGTGTTGGTGTGCAGCGGAATGACATCAAACACAGTTGCTGAATGACCATGTCATTATTTGTTACCTACAGCTTTCTACTTGATATGTTACTAAATGTCTTTTACTATGCATAATTCCAAAACTGTAAAACAGCAAAACAAAATAAAAACAAAACAAAAAACAGCTAACTGTAATTCTACACAGACAAAAACTAACACCTAAAAGCTCAAACTATAAGTGAGACGACTTTCTTCATATAAGAATGCCATCTTACCTGCTAACGATCGGCTGCGTGCACAAGGGGGTATCTGTGCGTGTGCGGCCGTTCCACCTGCCTGCTGTCACTGTGGAACTAGGACATTACTTGGAGTCAGGTGTCACATACAGTGAAGTCTCGCCGTGTGTGTGCGCGAGACAGTGAGAGAGAGAGAGACAGAGAGACAGAGAAAGAGAGAGAGAGAGAGAGAGAGAGAGAGAGAGAGAGAGAGAGAGAGAGAGAGAGAGAGAGAGAGAGAGAGAGAGAGAGCCTTTATATTTTTTTATGATTAAATGTTGATTGCCCTCACAAAGTCAGCCATGCACTCTCACACGATTATGTGAGTCATCGCTGATGCATGTTTTTCTCCATGGCCGGAACTGCATTGAGGTCGCTTAAGTACAAATGCATGTTTTAGAATGGCACATGTACTGTATATGTACGTCCCTAAGGCAAATAGTCAGGCGGGAGGAGGTGTGACCCATGGACGGGATAGTCGTCGCTGAGTGTTGAGAGAGGAAAGAGCTGTTCCACGGTGTCTGTAGATGTTGCTGAGCTGAGGAAGTACAAAGCACCACTTTGTTTCCCCAGCCAGATAGTCAGCCCATAAGAACAGGGTAGCATTCATCAGTTGAACTGCCAGACAATGGCTTTCATTGTGAATAAACAACTAAATGTGTACGCGCATGTGTGATTGTAATTGCGATGTGGTGTGCCACAGCTGCTTAATAATATAGTAGCCTATAGCATAATAATAAAGGATGTCATTCTGCATGGTCAATTCCAAAGCCTTCTCAGCAGATCTATAGGCACTATACACCTTATGATCATTTATGTTTCTTTTATTTTTTTATTTATAATAATGTAAGGCCTATAATGTCCACTAAGACGCAAATAGCTTTCACATATAAAATGATAAAATATCACCTGAATGTCTTGTCTACACACCAATCTGGCCTACCAACATAGTGGGCGCTAGTTGGCATAGAGTTACATGTAACGTCCTACCCTTCCTTAACTCCTGTTTGGGCAGGAGCACACTGCAGTCTCGCTGGAATATGGTAATGTTGCTGGCTGTTCTCAACCTGGGCCCTGCATGTATTATTACAGCACCACAGCCCATCAAAGACAGGCAGCTCTCTGACAGTTTATATTTATAGAATACCCATTAAAGCACAACAACAACAACCCACTAACACGCACACACCGAGTGCAGGTTAAGTCATGGGAGTAGAGAGGCACAGAGGCCACAATCAACGGCTCTCTGCAGTCTCTTGAAATGTGGTGTGTGAAGTGGGCATTCAGTCATCATAACGACAATGTGAATCTTAATGAAATATTTCCATTTAGCTGCTCATTTTGACAAGCCTCTGTGTGAACAGTTCGTCAACTCTTAAATGCGTTACAACATTGTTAGTGGGGCATTTTAAAGGGCAGGAATAGCCTACATGCTGATTTTGCAAGGGCATACATGCATAGGTGTGTTGAACATCATACTGGTTAATAACATTAGAAATTGCATTACTACTGGAATTTCTCCACATAAATTAGCACATGGGGTCTCATAAGAATATCAGGTGGGAAAATGTAATTACAGTTTGCTTCAGATATTGCTAATAGTGTCTAAGATGAACACTAAGATCAAACTATATTACTCCTTCCAAAGACATATAAACACACCTCCACCAACACTATTTTCAGACAATTTTCCATCTGTCTGGATCTATAATACATTTGATTAGAAATGTTGCATTTTTGCATATGTTATAACAAATATGCTTGTCAGCTTCTAATGAAAATGCTAAACTAATCTCTCAAAAATCAATAATACAGATTGTCTTTCGCCATTCTTACTGTAATTCTATTCTCAACTGCATGTGTACCAGAAAACAATCAATTCTCCACTGCAGCACTTAAATTATTATTTATTTTTGCAGTGAGAACTTTGCATTTGCTTTTGTAAATAGAACACAGTCATTCATAATCCATATCAATGGATTAATCCATATACATGTTCATTTTGCATTAGTCTATAAGAATCAGTTAAAAAAAAAAAACCAGCTGCAATGACCAGCATATAGTAATACAACAAAACACAATTACTGATTGATGACATGATTTCTTCCAAATCTGTGAAAACATTTATGTCCTCTCTCTATGGATGAAAGCCAATTGACTGTTGTAAATGCAGCCGGTTAAAGCGCAATCGAGGCAACCCCTAAACCTGTTAGACACTGTGAATTGACTGTGGAGACCATATTTTAGCTTCGCGCAAAGTAGGCCAGTGCAATCGTGTAGCCTATAGGCCTATTCGGGAAGCATTCCATTTGACACGTAAATCCAGATGCACGATCAGGCACTGGACTAAAATGTATCTGAGACGTTTAGCGTCCGTCAAAGACGTCTGGGACTGAGGCGTCGATGTACAACCGCAAACATATGTGCGTAACGAGATTAAAGGACGCGCACTGCCAATGAAAGGTCTATGGCATTTCATCTGAAAAAGACACAGCGAGAACAAAGAATATGGCCTTGGATTTTACCTATATAATCACAAAAGGATTTAATGTGGTATAAACGGACTAGGTCGCTGTGATTATAGATCACAACTAATTTGGCGCAAACACACTTGCATTTATCATCAAATCAAATCTATAGGTCTGTCCCAACCCATAGGAACAAGGCACGCATCTGTGAAGGATGGAAGCCTATGCAGGTCAATGAAAATGAGAGGTAGGTAGGTGATACTGACAAGGTCATCATCAGCTTTGTGAAATGGAGTATGTTCATATTTACGAAAAGACAATGAATGAAAAATAATTCCACCACCTTTTGTGTGATCCTCTGATTCTCCGATCAGCCTTGAAGTTGGCCGCGGCGCTCCGTGCCACCACCGCTATCCGACCCTATTGTGTTGCTGATGCTGCGGGTGCTCGCGACGGACACACGCACGCAAGGCTACACTGGCAGCTCGATCCAGAACGGCCCCGCGCAAGTGAAACGGGAAGGTGTGGCTGCAAACACAGACAGCGATCATGTGCAATTTTGCTTGTCACGACGAAGACTGTAGTTTTAGGCGTATGCCTACGTCGGCAAATGATCTTAAATAATAGCCTAATAAGTATGTGAACATACTTGACTCCTAAAAGGACAACCCCACAATGTCCCTCTCTCCCCCGATATGATATGGCGTGAATCAGGCATATCGGCTAGCTCTAGAAATGTAAATCTATTTCTTCAGAATATGCACAGGTTATGTAGTCTAATGATATAGGTTGAGTTGAACAAGCATGCATTTTTCACCTAAATTAAAATGTTACATTTACTGTAGTCTACTATACATATAATAGCAGAACGCGACTACAACACCCACAATTCCGTGTTGGAGTGGCACTTCACTTTTTTTTATGAGAAGGAGTAGCCAGTTTATACCGTAACCGTACACTACCGTACCGTAAAGTTAACTAGGCTATGGGTATGCGACGCTACGTGGGAGTAGAGACGTAAATAGCATCTTCGGAGAATAAAACACCAAGAAATATACTTAGAAAACTCGACACAAAGCGCGTAGAGGAATTATGCTTCCCAGCAGGCATGATTATATTATGAAAAGGGCAGGCGGTGGGTCAGTTATGAACTTTAGAACAACGGTGAGTTCGGGTTCTGTACGCCGAAGCTCTGCTGTGTTGCCTTCGGTGCTGACGTTTGCAGTGATTGTAGCGTCCGGAGGCCTGCTGCTTATGATTGAGAAAGGAATGCTGAACAGTATGGAGACACCCCCCCCGCGGGGAAGCGGCAAGCGGTCAGACTACATCATACAGGTCAGACAGCATAACCCCGCTGCAGACACGGAGTCTCAGGTAAGGAATGTGGTGGTCTCACATTATGTAGGGCTACCGTTTAAAGTTACACTCGTCGGCTGCTTTGTAACAGCCCCATTTGCTGTCTGTCCCAGTTCTATGTGTATGTTTTTCAACACAAAAAGTTCTAGCCTTCATGGTTGTAGGGGGAGGGGGAGAGAACTGTCGTATTCGAATGCTGCTGCTCCATAGGGAGTAGAGAGGAGTGCCAACCATAATTAATTCTGGAGCAGGAGGGGCATGTGTTCTGGTTTCAACCACACTGGTGAAAATGAAAGAGTGTCCCTTTTTAAATGTTATGATTCAAGACAATAACTGTAAAGCATTTTAAGAAAGCTGCAACTAAATCAGTCTGCCACCCAAACTATTTGCTTTTTTTTGGCCGCAGATCGTCCAAGAGATCCGTAACCGCACCATCCGATCAATGTGCGGCCAGAAGAACATGCCCCACAGCGTTTGGTCCCTGAGCCCCCTGCAGAGGAAGACGCTGCTGCAACACATCCTGGTAAACGACGAGCACCGCTTCCTCTACTGCTACGTCCCCAAGGTGGCCTGCTCCAACTGGAAGAAGGTTCTGAAGGTGCTGAGCGGCGCCTTGGAGAGCGTGGCGGTCAACGTCAAAATGGACCACCGCAGCGACCTGCTCTTCCTCTCCTCGCTGAAGGCCGAGGAGATCCGCTACCGGCTCAAGCACTACTTCAAGTTCATGTTTGTGAGGGAGCCCATGGAGCGGCTGCTGTCCGCCTACAGGAACAAGTTCGGGGAGATCGAATCCTACCAGAAGAAGTACGGCGTAGAGATCGTGAAGCGCTACCGAAAGGGCCGTGCCAAGGACACGACCGGCGATGACGTGACCTTTACGGAGTTTGTGCGTTACCTGCTGGACGAGGATGTCGAGCGTATGAACGAGCACTGGATGCCTGTGTACAATCTCTGTCAGCCTTGCGCCGTTGCCTATGACTTCATTGGCTCCTACGAGCACCTGGAGCTTGATGCTGATTATGTGCTCCAGCAGGTCCGGGCTCCCCCACACGTCCATTTCCCAGAGAGGCAAACGTGGTACAAGCCTGTCACGTCGGAGACACTGCACTATTACCTGTGCAACGTACCGCAAAAGCTACTGAGGGAACTGCTACCTAAATACATTCTAGACTTTTCCCTCTTCTTGTATCCGCTCCCCAACACAACCACTGAACACTGTAGACATTAGCTTGGTTTAATTCAAGTGTATTTGTCCTCGAGGGGCAATTCAGTAGGCCGGCATCGTAAATACAACAACCTGGACATGATAAACACGCATGGAGACTGTACTGAAAGGAAGAGCTGAGTTTGATTAAGTTAATAAGTAATAATACAAATAAAACAAAACTGTAAAAGTATAACTAATAACAAATAAGTTACATTCCTAAAGTGCTTTTTGCGTTGGAAGCAACTTTGGGGAATGGAGATACTGAAGGTATGCAGCTCATAGCATGAAATAGTTCCAGAATGTTTGTTGTTCAGGGATGTCAGAATTCATTCAAATGAAAAGGATAACCTAATTATTACATAGATGTGTTAAGAATGTTCCTTCTCACCCCCAAGGTGTAGAGCACCCTTAGAAGGTACTGACATTGCTAACACTTCCTAATGATCTCCTCTGCATTTGCCTCGAAGTGCACAGGTATTTGTACTGATGTACATCCTCCACTGGTTCACCATGAATTATGACTGCGGAGATAACATGCTAAAGTCCACAAACAGATCCTTGGCCTTTGAGACCTTAAACTGCAGATTGGAAATTGTAAGAATTTTCCACTGAATCTTCCAACTGGGCATTTGTGGACCATGATCTTGGGAAGGCTAGAGAGGAATAATGCTTCTGTGAAAGTAAGATTTTTCAGTGAAAGGGGCCAGCAGAGGGTAATTTATACATTTATCAACATTGAGTAGTGTTGTCTACCAATGTGCCAGTGAATGGAGGCTTCTGCAGTCATTTGTATACTCAAGGACACTGCTCTGGGAAACCAGTCCCAGTGTACCAACATTACGTTTTTGAAAAGAGCTATTACAATGAGGTCATTTAGCAGACACTTTATCTGAAGTGGCATACGTTAGTGAGTAGCACAGCTAGAACTATTAAGGTGCAGGTAGGGGATGGACATCTTGCTCAGGGATGCATAGTTAGGTCGGCAATGCCCGGCATGTTAGGGATTGAACAACCACCTAACCACTAGACTATCCTGCCCCTGCTGACGGAACAGCTGCTGAACTCCTCAGCAGTGTTTAAAATGTGGCCAGTTATCATTAATTATAATTAATATCGCTATCATTATCTAATTTAAGACTGGTTATATTTCTCAAACTTTTTCTTTTTTACAGAACCTTTAGTACTGTTTTAATTGCTACTGTATGGAATAAGCATTGTTTCATGCTAGCAAAGCTTTAAGCTAGCTACTGGAAAACTTGGAAAGAAGAAAATGTCAGTTACAGAATGTTACTAAAACCAATTGTATTACAGTGTAAACATTTGAATGTTACAAGTCAATTGTATTTGTATTAGGTATAGTGTCAATAAGAAAACATTTCAATGACATTTGTTTAGTCGGCCTACAAATTATGTCTACATGGGTATCTTTGTTTAGCAGGGTAAAGCAAGCAAATGCAAAATACTCAGTTGTCCACCTCATTGTGTGTCCATCTTTCCCATGATCGCTTTCCACTGTTCCATTAAATAAAACTGATGCAATTTTAATTTTAAAGAATGATCAGTACACTGAAGAATACTACTTTGGTATTGATTTATTTATGAATATTTAAATACAATTAAAAGACCAATAAAACAATGTATAAAAGACAAACCTTATTGAAATAATAATCATTATAAAAGCATGTCTTGTAATGCTGCATAACTTAATTTTTTTTTTTTTTTTACAAAAGCTCCACAACAGCTATTGGACAGACTGTGCTCCACATCTATTCCCAGCATCGGGTTGGGCCGTGTCCATTCCCAGTATAGCGCTGGGAAAAGCAGAGTCATTAAGCACAGTGTGCTGCAAGTTTGATGCAGGCATACTAAATGTCCTTGCTAGACAATGAAATATGGCATAATTGCTCTAGTCCAAAAAAAAGTTAGCCAAGAGTTCCTACTTCTTGAAGCTCACATTCCTGTGGAGAGAAATATAAAAAGATCCAGTCAAACCAAAAGCAGTAGTCATGCATATTCTATTATGACATTATCCAAACACTGCACACGTGTAGCCTTACTTCTCTGTGGATTTGTCTGAGGAGCGGTCAGGTGTTAGGACTATGGAGTGCTCTGAGGAGCTTGGCTGGGGACTGGCCGACAAGCTTTGAGGCGAGGAGCTCCTCAGGGAAGAGAAGGAGACACCGTGCCGCCTCATCTCCTGAATCGCCCTCTCACTAACAGACAGACGCAGAACGTGTATGAGAACGTTTTAAAATGGCTGCTTCATCCTAACTCTCCAGTACCAGCAGTTCTCATCCAGTTTCACATGAAAGAGCTGAGGCTAGTGATGATTCATATCGCCAAAACTCTTCCTGTGTAGGATACAGATATATCTTAAGCACTGCTCCAGTCTACGACACTGGGACAGGACAAAATGGTGTAGAGAAGAAACAGCTGGAGATTTAGCAATAGGCAATAGCACAAAGGGGAATTGAGAAATACCCTTTCCTTTATCTAAAATTTAGTTATTTCCTCTGAATAATCAAATTACTAAAAAAAAAAAATTAAAATAAAAAAAAGGCACATTGTGCATTTACACAGTTCTAATATTTATTGTATTTATACTTATATTGGTGTATAATTAAAATAATTTAGCGGATGTACAGCACTCCAGAGATTAATGGATTTATCTAGTCATATGTTTGGCTTATGCCAAAACTTATATCTATACAAGTGTAATAAAGTCATTCAAAATCCACCAAAGTTGTTCTGACATGAGAGTGCCGGCTTTTGGGTTTTTTGCTGGGCCCAACCTTGACCACTGATAACTTGAGGCTACATGCACCACCTTGGTATGGGGCAGTGGTGACAATAATAATTATAACAAAAGTGGTAAGATTCAATTAATCAACATTCAAAGACAGGTGTAGATTTTTCCCCAAGAGTGAAGAAAAGAAACAACTCACCGTTCAAAGCGTTCAGTGGTTAATTGTCTTTTAAGAATGTCCATCTCTGTCTGCAGCTGGGAGACTTTCCCTCGAAGCTGGGACACCTCCCTGGCATGCCCTGCACTGGGAGTGCGCGCACGCACACACATTTACGCTAAAGTCTATTATACAGGCTTATACCCCCACCCCAACAAAACGTATTGACTCCTCTTACGTTTTGCTGTCGGCCAGTGTAAGCCTGTCTCGCAGCACCTTCAGCTCCGACTCCCTCTCGCTGGCATTCAGGTGGGTTTGGAACTCCTTCTGTCGGTTGGTGGAGAGAAGCGTCTCCAGGTTACGGACAGTCAGCTTCTCACTGGCCAGTTGCTTCTTCAGTAGCTCCGTCTCCGAGCACACATCTTCTAGTTCTCCTGTCACCTTAGTGGGCGAACAGTCACACGAGTTACTACAGAGGGCATTCATACCGTACTGTACATATTAACAGCTAATTCCTGACATACCCTCTCCAGGTCCATGCTCTTGGAGGTGAGCTGGCGTGCGGTGAGCTCCTTGCCAGAGTCCAGCTTGAAGCAGAGCTCCCTGACAGAGGCCATGTCAGACAGCAAAGCAGCCTTCTCCCTCTGTGCGGCATGCAGTTCCTCCTCCAGCCGAGACATACCTCGAGCCAATGAAGACACCTGGGACTCGTATGCCTGCAAGGCCTGCACATGCTACAGGAGGGGAAGGGGGAATCTCAATGCAAGATTAGGTCTGAGTGTGCGCCTTTGCATACATGGCCGTATTCACTGTGCGCTTGAACGATTGATAGATGTTTGTTTTGTCTAGTGGACTGCATTGTATTTGTATGTACATTATCAACTGTGCTAATTTCATGATATCTGCAAGCCACCTAATTTTTCTACAACCTAATAGTTGTACTACATACATACACACACCCACCATGTTTATACTGTATGTTTATATATACAATCATTGTTTTTATTGCCCATTGCCCATAATACATACCAGCAAATCTAAGGTCATACTATAAACACACTTTTACTCGTTGGCTTTTAAATCTGCTTGAGTTTTTTATTTTGTCATGATGCTCTTAATTGTTGTGGTGTTCAATGTGTGTACATTCATTGTTTTATCTATGAACTTATGTGATGTTAGCACATTGGTCAACCTAGTTGTTTTAAAATGTGCTCTATAAAGTGGATTGGATACCAGTAGGTATAGTAAGCAAACACGCACTGCTACCTTAACGTCATCTGAACTGGAGTTCTTCCAGCTTGAAATTGTGATTGGTAAAGATTGTTTCTACAAGGGCAATTCTGGGCACAAATAAAGTAGCGTTCCTTCATAATAAAATAAATAAGGCTCACCTGTTGGATTTCTTTCTCCTGCTGGCTGACCTTGTCACGCAGGTGTCTCCGCTCCGTGTCTGCTGAGAGCAGCTCCAGGCGGATGGAGTTGTTGAGCCCTTCAGCCTGCTGCAACCTCTGCTCCCGCTGCTCCATCTCAGAGTGGGTCATCTTGAAACGCTCCAGGTGGTCCCTGTTCTCCTGCTCCTGTGGGTCAACATCTAGGCGTCAGTTGTCACGCCTGACACACACAACACCTTTAACCTTATAAGACGTTAACTTATTCATTCAAATGTTATGTTTTCAGTGGCATTTGTGTTGGTTATGATTGTGTACTGTGTGTTTAATGCAATTATGCTGTGCTATTAAAGTATGTTTTAATTCATGAGCAGGTCCAGTCTACCAACAACGATAACAGATTCCCCAAAGACTGGGACCACTGGGAATTATGTGGGGCAAAGATGTATGCCGTCTAGTTCTCTTGCCTTTTCAGCGATCAGCTTCTCCAATCTGTACACTTGAGAGATGTAGGATTGAAACCTCATCTTTAGCTCGTCCTTCTCGTGCAAAGCCTCCTCCATCTCCACATGTACAGTCTGGATTCCACAGCAAACAGAACAACATTGGCACGTGTCCAATCCAACAGATGGGTAATAATGTCATCATTTTCTTACTTGATTCTCTCTGGTCATTGTGGCCAGGTCATCTTGCAGCCTCCTGTTCTCTTTCAGTGCAATGTCTCTTTCTCGGTTGAGCACACTCAGCGTCTCCTGGGCTGCATCCAGCTGTCGTCGCACACTGGCCATCTCACCGTCGCGGCTGCACTGCGCCCCCTTGAGCTGACTGCAAGACACGCAGGCCCAAATTAGACGTTTCTACTCACACTAGAAGATGCTATTCAGAACTCAGCCTCTGCTTTATATTCTCTGCTCCATGACAATACATCTACAGGCAACACAGATCCCGTTTTTATTGAAATAAACACTAATATATATATATATTTTTTTAACTTACCTAAGGGACTTATCCAGGTTTGTTACTGTGATTCTCAAATCCTCAATAGTCTTTTCCTACATGATCAAATAAACACAAGCCACATTATTGCACTACATATGCAACCGCAGTCCACTCCATTATGCCCCAGCAACACAGGCTCTGACATTATCATTGTACTGTAGTGGGGTCATGAGACCATTCTGTTTAGTTTTATTAGGACAAATAAATACATTAATAATCAAATCTATGTGTAGCTTTTAACATAAAACTGTATTTGTAATTTTCTATGTTGTACCTTTATTTTGTAATACATTGTGTTGTTTTTGCCATTAAAAGGTTTATACATTAAGATGTGAGTGAGAACTTCTTCTGGCAACAGCTACCTTCATAGACAGCTCCTGCTGGATTGTGGCCATCTTCTCAGTCTTCTCGTCCACCTCGTCTTGCAGGGCATCCTTGTCCTGGTCCAGGGCAGCGATGGACCTCTGAAGAGCCGCCACCTCATCTCTGTGGTGGGAACCATGTACACTGAGCTCCCCTGGGAGCCAAATACAAAGCAAGGAAATTACTTTCTGCCGCTAGATGTCATACTAGAGCACCAGGATGTCAGAGCAAAGCAGCAAGCGTTTACTGTAATATAGTACCCAATCTGAACACCAGTACATGTGGAAACCTTCACCTATTTTCTCCTCCAGTTTCTCAATGTGCTGGTGGGCAGCCTGCAGCTCATTGGCCTTCACAGACAGTCTGTGCTGGGTGTCACATAGCGAATACTCCATCTGCTCCTGTAGCAGCCTGTGCACGGAAATGGAAGCAGGCATTAGTGGAGGACAACAGGCAACACGCTTTCCTTCTTTTCCCGTTACAACATGAATAAGATTAAATTGATTGAAGCGAACGGCGATCGATAAGCATGTCCCACCATCATGGCTTGCAGACAATGCATTTGATAATTAATAATACAACTTAAACAGCTGTTTGTTTTTCATAAAACAGACACCGATATAGAGTAGAGGGCCAACCTCAGTGCATTAGCTTCAGTTCTCTGCTGGACGGTCTCCTCTGTATTCTGGACCAGAGCGGTGGCCCGAGCTTTAAGTTCCTGCTCCACGACTTCCCTGCTCTCCTGCAGCACACACAGCTGGGACTGCAGGTCCAGCCTCTCACGCTCCAACTGGAACGAGAACAACAAAAGCAAAACATGCGGTGAATCGGCATCATCAACCAAGTGTATTCAACTGCCTCACACACGTCCTGCTGCCATGTTGAAGAGCTACAGCAGAGAAGGTGCCATCCTTCCTTAGACTTACACTCCTAATAGTGTCCTCTAGTTCTAGAATCCTCCTTCTCTCCTCGTTCCTGTCTGTGAGAGCTGAGGTCTGAGCAACCTGGGGAAACCAGCACAACATTAAGCGCCGTATTCTGTGGAAATTGGGTTTATAGAATACAGAAATGGTTTAATGGGTTTATACAAAAAGACAGGTCTGGATGATATCTTTATTCATAAGCCAAAGCATGTGTTGTTAATTAAGGACCTAATATATTACTCATTATGACATGGTGTAGGTTTTTATTGAGAAAAATAGAGACAGGTGGAACTAGTGTAAGTAAAAGCATAACCAGACCTTCAGTCGGTCCCTCAAAGCGTCTCTTTCAGAGGCGATCTGCTTCAGCTCGATGTCTGCTTGCTCCCTCTCCTCCCTCAACCTGTCTTCAGACATGTCTGTAGTGCTGTGGACCTCTCTGAGCTGAGATCAGAGAAACCAGAGATCAGGCCTCGTCCAAATACTTGACTTGGACTTTAAGTCTGAGAACCCAAGTCACAACAAGTTAATTGAGACATTGGCTTATAGTGATCCGAGACGTCTCGATTTATTGACTTTGCAAGGGTGCAGTTTCATCCTAGCAGAGCCCCTTGATTAAGGCCTAAATATTTTGGGTTATTGCAGATATTAACTTGGTACTGGACCTAACAACTTGCTAATAATAATAATAATATTCTAGACATGCGTTTGCTTTCCAAACTCACCTGCTTCACCTGTGCTTTGAGCTGGTCTCTCTCAGCACTCAGAGCTTTCACGTTCGTCTGGATGCCCTCCATCTCCTTCTCAACCTCCAGCAGAACAGCTTTGAGCTCATCTCGCTCCTGCACTACACGAGACAGAGCTGCGTCCTTCAGCCCGCCCCCCTGGAGAACACAACCGCTAGCGTTCCTTAGAATCACGAGTACATTCAGAATTACAATCAGATCGGACGCATTTGGAAGCGATTAGACCCATACTAATGAAGCCAAAATTAGTGACCCCCAAAAAAGAAGTTGTTTACTACTAGTTGTTAACTACATGTATATATACACAGTATAAACAACTACAAACAGCACTGACAAGTGTATCCAATTTTTATCAAAAATATAAGTCAAAGGTCTAATTCCAAAAATGTTATCTAATGCCATAAATGTATTATTAATATTCATAACCTATAATGACCGGAAAAACAGGCCTGCAGAACAATGTCCATGTAAACGGGTGGCATGGCAACGATAAACAAACTAACAATGACAGGATCAAGACATGTTGGGACATCTTAAAATGCAATACCTCATCAGTAACATTCTGATGAATGGAACCCAACACGGAATCAAGCTGCAAAGAACATTCCCTAATATTCCATGAGTTGACCCAAAAACAAAAAGATGATATTCCCTTACTTTCCACATATGGAATAGACATTTGAAATGTCTAAGATATTCCATAACCAGTGAGAACCCTGTACAAAAGACAAATCCCTCAGGTGTCTAGATCCAGCTTGAGAACCACTGGACTAAAGTATAGTAAAACGATGTTGCCCTACCCTGCCTACTCTGGATGTAGGATTTTGGCCTCTGCACGGACTGCGAGAGGGACTGACATCCAAGCTGGACCGCCCTCTCATCTTCCTGTAATGGTCAACCTCCTGTCGGTAGTGATCCCTCTCCTCCTCCAGACTTCTGACGAAAGCATCGAGTCGGGACGGGGAGCGCTCAGTTCCACATACACCATGTTTAGCCCGCATGTTCTCCAACTCTAACACCAGCTCCTTGTCTAAACAGCAACTTGTATGTTAGTACAGGTTACAACTCAGTATAAATATGTACTTAAAAAAGCAATACAGAAAACAAGAAGGGTAAGAAGACATGTAGAAATGCTCTGATATATTAAACAATAGATTAGCATACCACATAGTTGTAAGATACAGTATAGTAGAGCAATAGCGTTCTGAACAGAGAATGACGTGTGTGTGAGCTCCTCTGTTCTGGTTTTTTTCTCATAATGGGCCGGCCGGGCGTACATGTTAGTCTATGTTAGGACCAGGAAGAATTTGTCTTGGTTTGAGATGCTGGTGCTCTAGTATGACATCTAGTGGCAGAAAGTCACACAGGGTCAACTTTAAGTAGTGATTTAAAAGATGTTAACTAATTCCGTTAGCCTCAAGTATTAGGTTGTATGGCATTTTGTTTTTATAGCCATGTCTATAGTTCAAAAGGCTTTCAGCCAACATGTCAAATTACAGAAGGAGAAGTGAAACATCACCCTACTTACCTGCCACTGTCAGTCTCTCTACTTTGTTTTGCAGCCTAGTTTTTTCATCTTCCAAATAATTAACTATTCCCTCCATTTTCTCGTTCTGCTCCCTGAGCTCCGCCAGCTGGTCCCGTAAACGGTCCTTTTCATAGTAACCATCGGACTGTTCCTGAATAACAAGTAATGTTTAGGATTATTGCAACAATCTTTTTTTTTTTATCTTGTCATCGGTTGGGAAAATGAGAATAATTAATACCGGTATCCATTAACAACGAATAACAAAATAAAACACTTACACTTCTTATTTTTGTGATTATGTCCTCCAAATCATCAATAGTTTTCTGCTGCTTTAGGATTTCTTTCTGACACACAAAACAGATAAAAGGTACATTTAATTGATAAATTATTATCCATTCAAATGAAGTATGTTTTACTATCAGATATACCCAATGCAGAGAACCTAAAGCACGCTTATGTCTTATGTTCTCACTTTAGCTTCCTGCAGTTCTATATCGGCTGTCTCCAACACCCGTTCCTTGTCCAATTCTATCTGCTTGGCCATGTGGTCTATGTGTGTGAGCTCTTCACATAGTTCCTGGTTCTTTATGGAGAGGTTGGTCACTTCACTGGTGACATCTTGTTTCTTCCGCTGCAGGCCCTCTACCTTCTGCTCCAGTGTGCGGTTGGTCTCCTGAAGGTACTCAATCTGTGGCATAATGGAGTAATAGATATATTGTATTATATAGTATTTAGAAGCATTTCAAAATGAATTAAAATACATTATAAATAAAGCAGAGTATTATATAAAAACGTAATATTGTCCAAAAACACTTGGGCCATATCACCCAGCACTATTTTGCCTGAGAAACAAAGGAAGTGAATAGCAGGTACTGTATGAAGGTGTTGAATGTTTTGCACCAATAATACATTCACAGCAGGTGAACATTGCCAAGGTTTCAAGATTGCTTTAAATGGAAGTTATCCTTGATAGTGCTTGCCAACTTCAAGCTCAAATCAAAATAAACTCCCTCAGAAGCTATGCCCTACACATTAAAACGCATTGCAAAGCCAAGGGCTTTATTGTTGTGATCGGTGTTTGCCACATTGTTTACATTCCTATTTACAGAGCCAGGGCTGTGTAGAAATAGCAATTCGTTTTTCGGCACACACTAAGAACTAATAAGATATCGAAATAAGAGATTTGGTAACAGTTGACTATACCTTTAAGGCCAATCACAAGACGAGGTTACCTGGAGGTTAAGGTGGGCTATCAGTTTCTCGTTGCTGATGTGCTGAGCCTCAAGAGAGAGGACGTCATGTGGACGCCCTCCATGTAGTGCCCGATTCAGACGCTGAATCTCCACATCCCGCTGTTCTACCTGACAATGCAATGGTCACTTTTAACTGTAATAATTCAAATATTATGTTTCAATTATTTTTTCACTAAATATTAATAATTTATTCCATTTCACCTGCGTGTCCAAGTGCCTGATACATTCCTGGGCCTTTTCCACATCTAACTTGAGATTTATAATCTCTTCTTGAAGCTCTTGAATCCTAAAAAGGTACATTTTACAGTATATAGTGTATATAGTTCCTAATTGAATACACACCTACATTAAATCAACACAGAAATTAAAACAAAGATTAAACCTTCCGTCAGCCAACTGCAGCAGGTCTGCTATGTATGGATCATCAGGCTGTGATACAGGATACGCTGTGGTAACAGATGTAGGTATGAGCTCATCAATCTGCATTCTTTGACGCCTGAAAGGAATGCTGCGCTTTTTGCCCCCTGTTAAAGCCAAACACCATGAAGCATTACCGTTGTTAGTCCAGTTTACACACACAGAGCAACCATGACATCTTGTAGAGAAGAAGGATTATTCCAATGCATAATGCTCCCTTTTAATAGACAGGTTCCCCGTCTTACCTGGCGTCTGAACTACTGCCTGCATGTTCTTTTCTTGGAGTTGCTGGATGCGTTCAGCTTTTGCCTTGCTGTCTTTCTCTAGGCTGCGCACCTTATGCACATACTGATTATTGAGGAACTTCAGGTCAGTGGTCTCATGATCCAGCCTCCTGACATGTGCCTTCAGCTCTGAAACAATTCATTATGGCATATTGGTGTCTGGTAAAAAAAAGGGTACGGTACCATTAGAATAGAAGAGGACTTTAAAAGAGGAGTGTTCTGAATAACGTTTACCTCTGCAGACACGATCCTTCTCCTCCTTTAGTTTGATAAGTTCAAGGTGCAGCTCATTGTTTACCCTAACCATACGGGCATTCTCTGTTTGATACGGCTCGAGTACTGAATCAAGATTCCGGCTCTCCTTTTCAGTCTTTCCTGCTGACAGCTTTGCATTGCGCAGGCTCTCGGTTGTGTGGACCAGATCGCTGCAATGCAGAAAAGTCCCCTCGCAATAACTTTGTTTCTACGGTACTTGTTAACAAATTACACTGGCTTAGCATCGAGAGGACATGACAAGTATCGTACGTACGGCATCTTACCTGAACAGTTTCTCTACTAGAGGCAAAGACTCGATCCCCAAAGTTTGTCGATATCCCAATTGATCCAGACGTTTCCTCAAATTGATAAATTTTCTCTCCGCGTTGGTGCTCATGGTTAAAAACGCGCGACAGACTACCAAATAACATTAGAAAATCTGTCTGCGGTTAGCTTGGTATGCTAGTTTCCTGCGTCTGTTGCTTTGCTACGTTAGCAACATGGCTACTTGCAATGCTTGGCCGCCGTGTGGGGATGTTTGCTTGTTTTCTTAAGTATGCTAAATAGCTATTTAATGTCCTTACTGTACTTCCGTTGTTTTCCTTGGTTTTGACACAGCTACAGGCACGTTAACGGTATAGCAATCACAACCCTTCCTTCCGAGAAGCCACTACGATGTGTCTACGTTCATCGCCGTCGGAACGCACACCACTCGTACTTGGTGCACACAAGATCCACAATAACACTAACGTAATTATTCAAGTAGGATAAAGTTGAACTTGTAAATTCAACATCGGTTGCTTGAACGTTTCCGCGGCAATGTTTTGAAAAGACCGCCGACCACTGCTCTCAACGTGTCACCATGGAAATGGCCACATGACCGGAAGAAACTATTACGACGTGTCATTTATTATGTACACACATGGCATTGAGACACACGTTCAGAGAAAAATCATACTTCATATGAAAACAACATAAACAATGTTAAGTTTGCTGGCTGATGCCATAGGCCGATGCTTGCAAATATACCAGATGTAGTGATTTTACAAATGTCCCTTCTTGATACAACTACACGAAGCCGTTTTTAATCGATGCTATAGTCATTGGATGTGTTTGAGAGTAGTGTTTTAGCTGTGTAGTGTAGCAGCTGATGTGAGGCATTAGCAGTAAATAGCATCTGGACTAGTGAGACTGGGCTATGCTAGAGAAGTACTCCAGCATGTCCTGGATTGTAAACTCCATAGTTATTCCAGATCCAGGATAGCAGCGGCCGATCAAACCTTCAAAGTGCTTGTATTGACGGATGAATTCGTCTTGCATGGAGTGCCACACCACCTGGTGGAATTAAATGGAAATGCAATCATAAAGACAAATACTGCAAAGTAGGTTTCTTGTTGCTCATCATAAACCACACTAGCATTTTCATTATTTGTATTCTGTTTTACTCAACCTGTAGCAGACTCTCCTCTTCACACAGGTGTTTATCTACTTTCTTGTACAGGTTATCAAGTCCCTTCTTCACCTCCTTGCCAGGGTATTCTTTAATAACCTTGCGTAGCTCCTGTTTATTGAAAGCTAGTTGGTAGCTCACCTCTTCCTCACGGACACCCTGTGCCACACGGGCCTCAACCCCTTCAAAGAAGTGCTGGAAAAGAGAGCAAACCGTTTAAGGAACAGACTTCAAACATACTGCAAAATATGTCCATTCCACAATGATAGAAGGTTGAGCTATATCGGAATTGTATTCCTCATTACATTGAGTTTCTCCAGAGGCTGGCCCAGGGAGTTGATGACATAGAATTGCAGGTGGTCTGTGTACTTGTGTTTGGCCTCGCGCCTCTCTGCCTCCAGGCAGGAGATTTTCAAACGCGACAGCGTGGAGAAAATATGATGGAAGTTCTCCATCATCACCACAGCCCGTGGCGTCTTCTGGCTTTCGTTGGCCACTTTCTCCACTGGGGACAAAGGGGTATTCAATGCACAGCGTTGCATACAGTATGTCTACTCTTACTACTAGAATACAGGCTAGCATACAACCTCACCATTCAAGAAGACAGCTCTGATTAGTTTAACATAAGCTTTGTCCAGATCGCCTCGGCGCTCTGCGTTGCGGAATATTGTTTCAGCCAGCTCAGCGAACTCCTCAAACCCAGAAACAAAAAGAAGTATTCCCACTTTGCATTTCTTGGAAATCTTCACTTCTTCCATCTGCCTAACCTGGCCAGACTGTGAAACAAAGAGAAAAAAACCCCAATTGTAATAGATTTAGGTCCCATAAGTTAAAGACAAAAACTACAGCATGCTGATTCAGTGTGTGCATTCTGCTCACAATGCATTTGTCAAAGTTTCTCTTGACAGTGACCAGCACGTTTCCCAGCGTTGTGCTGAGGTAGGAGGCAGGGTCGACATTCTCTGCTGTCCACACGTGGTGGCTCATCTTCACCAGCATGTAGAGAGAATGGAAGCTGTCAATCTTGTCACCCAATGCAATAAGACTGTTGAGCTCTGTCTCGATGCTTTGGAAGATTTTATTCATCATCAGCCGCACCAAGTCTTTCCTGCAAAGACAGACCGCAATGGCTGACATATATATAATACTGGCTCTGACAGAGAGGGCATAAAGTAAGTACTTTTAAAGTTACTTGTAAATATAATAGCTCATATGATACTATAACGCACAACAACTTAGGAATAAAAGTCAGGGAGGTAGAACATTGTATGTTTTAAACGAATAGTAAGAAAGAGCATAATAAAGTGTATAAAGCAAATACAGTGAATTCTGTCTTGGTAAATCAGTTGAAATCCTTTTAATATGACTCACTCTGATGACAAAGACTGCCTGTGCTCTCCCGGAGGAAGTGTTTTAGATGGCAACCCTCCATCTGACTCGTCTATTTCGGGCTGTCAAGAGAACAGTGTTCAGGCATGAGATATCTGAACAAGCATCTGCAGCCAATGAGATGTATATATCAGACTGCGAGTGTTGTTTTTCCCTTTAGTATTTGGACAACCTAACATTATTAAGTGCTGCAATTTACAAGACTACATACAATAGTGTCTTTCTGTCGGTTACAAGGGTGGGGGAAAAACAAATCGATACTGGATAGTATTGCGATATTTCACATGACGATACTGAATCGACGCACGGACGCCAAGTATTGCAATTTCATTGTATTTTCATTAACTGCACATGAGAATTTAACTAGGTGTATACAATATTTATGACATGTTCATGTCAGTTAGTCGGCTTGACAATCACATTTTGCAGCAATACAATTTATGTGAGATGAACAAACCGATGTTGACAAAGAATTCCTTTGGGGACATCATTTTAAGTTGGAAAAAGTAATAATATATTGCAAAATGCTGCAGAATATCGCAATAATATCGGATAATGGTATCTTATCGTGGGGCCTCTAGTGATTCCCGCCCCTATCGGTTACCTGTGCAAGGGGAGGGGTGACAGTTGGATGCTGTTGGAGCTTGAAGAACTTGCTGATAAAGTCTTGTTCTGCTAGACACAGAGGCTCCAGTTCACCGAGCACCTGCTCAAATATCTACATGGAGAAATTAATGTCCATAAATCCAAACATACATCATGAGACAAATAGACGATGCACACTTGGCCCTGTTATAAAGGCCGCCACTTTATAATAGTCAAATGATATTCTTTCCCATAGAAGGCAAGCATGTGTGGCCTACACCATCAGTCAGTCACCTTGTCAAACTTGGTCCTGTCGGCCACATCAAGGTCAGATGCAGACATGTTGCCCATATCCAGTAGTGAGGATGACTGGGAGCGCCTGCTACCGGAGCCCTGCACTGCCAGCTTGTTCAGGCTGGACGTGGACCCCGTCAGCTTCCCAGAGCTGGCATGCAGGCCTGGGACAGCACAGGGACACTGTGATTAACACAAGTCAACTCTTCCTTCCGCCTGTGCGATTTCAGATCACTCAAAACAAAGCACTGACCACCATTGGTTTTTGTCATTGGTAATAGCATAATATTAGTATGCTGAAATTAATATGAATAGCAACAAAGATACTGCACAAGCTTGAAGTGTAACTTTTGGAATTTAACCCTCGACTTAATGTTGAGGTAGCTTCCTTACCTCAATATTCGCTCTCTTATACAATCACCATGAACTAACCTTTCATTCGTGTTAGGTGCTAGATTGGCACATCAGTCCTATTGTCATACTGTATATGGTAGTATATATTCTGAAGTTACTGTTGAAGAATATACACTAAAATATTTGGTCAGTGGTTTCCGTTACAATCTGTAAATGGTGGGTTATCTTTTGCCGAGAAGCATGCACAGTTACACTGAGATAGCCAAGATACATAGTTACGGTTTTAATACAAGTTTAGTATTCCTTGAATGCTTTAAGTTTATGGACTACGGCTTAAAAAATGGCTTCGTAAGAAAAGGATTTGACAAAGTATTAGGGAAAAAATGGGGTAACTGACAGGGGGGCTAACGTATGTATGTGTGATACTTACTTTCGCTTTCCTGTTTGAGTGCACTCTCTTTCCGCGGAAGCGTGGCTTGAAGCCGGTTAGAAAGTCAGATATCAAAGACAGAGACAAGTTAGACACATGCAGCATGGGGAGAAGTGAGGCTAGAGGTTAGGTGTAGTCACATACTCTGACATGCAGCGCAGTGGCTTAGCTAGGCTGCAGCTTGGTAAAACCTTCGAACGTGAATTATTTTTTGGTTTGCCAAGGGAATAAGACAACACAGGAAGCAGAGAACACTATCTTGGTCTGCAACACACTGAAACAACATTTGAATACAGCATTCTCAACAGGTTAAATGTGAAGAAAGTAATTTACTAGTTAGTCAAACTGTTTTGGATGGAAATGGTCACATAAGTGTCACTTCAGACCACCTAATTATTATTTTACAGAGAGTTGTGCAGGAGGGACCTAAATGATGATTAATAACAGAAAAAAATATCAAGAAATGCAGTGTACGTAACTAGGTATAGCTTGACTGTCTCTAGTCAACAGAATGACCACATCAGCAGATAAAACACTGATTTAATAATAATAATTTAAAAAAATAAACTCAATTAATATATACAATGACTAAAAGACAAATGTTTAATTTCAAACAACAGCTATTACAAAAAAGCGACATGACAAGGACATTGTCAAGCAAAGCACACAGTTCACGTCCATACACGTGGAGGTCTTACCAAACTTGCTCTTTGCCTCCTTGGTTGTACCCGCCATCTTAATCTTGGCAACCTCAAAGAAGTCTTTAATCTCCCGTTCATACAGTCGGCTCATGTAGTCAACATAGGTCTACAGAAATGGAGGGGAGTTAAGGTTACTCTATTAAGCAGTTGGTACCCCATTATGTGGTTAATTAACTTTCCAATCAAGTGAATACGCTCCTGCACAGACACAAGCAATGGTTTCTTATTACAAAACGTAATTTTCAGTGATGTGAGTACTGACCCTTGACAGGCCCTCAAACTTCTCCCTCTGTGTGTTCTTCAGCCACTCCATGAGCTTGGCGTAGCGTAACAGGTCCCTGTGCAGGGGACTGTGTTTGGGCAGGGTCAGCTCTGCAGTGTGCTGGGGCAGCGTGGAGCTCTGGTCGTGGCCCTGGAAAACAGGGATAACGCTATTATCTCCATTTACAATATTCACATAAAACAGCTTAATAAGGGTTTCATTTCTCTCTCACACACACACACACACAATACCATCAAGCCAGGTATCAGTAAGATAATAAACACCTGTAGATGCTTGTACGTCAGAGAGGGACAAACAAAAAAACACACCCCATAATGCAATACTCAATTGCTAGTGATTTCTTCTCAGGGACGTCATATTGACTACCGGCGCTGCTACCAAACATGCAGGCAGCACAGACAGACAGAGGATTCAATGGGATGATGCCATTGCAAAGTAAAGGCACGTTTTGCACCTCTCGGTACACAAAAGCAGTGACCATGGGCCCAGAACGTTGATGGAGGAGGAGGAGGAAGATGGTCCGTGTCTCTGTGGGTGGCGGTCGTTATGACGCTATGAGTACATCCCATGCAGTCTGTGATGAGCGCTAGTTGAAGGCCACGATGCTTGGATTGATCATGTGTGAGTTGGGGGTGAGCTGGGCGTGAGGGTCAAACGTTAGAATAAAAAGATGCACGCGGTGGTGGGAGGGAGTGCTATGAGGGTACTCACTGTAAGGGACAGACAGGACGACCTATAGAACTGAGGGATGCTCATTTGGAAGTGACTGAAGTGGTTGAACTGACACAGAGACAGAGAGCACAGTTTGGGGTGATTCAGTGACCCACAGGTTAAAGGACAGAACGGAGACAACACAGAAAGACGACCAGAGCTACAGTAATGTGGACGTCTAGGAGGAGAGTACGGGGGGGGGGGGATGATGCGATATCACTGCAGCAGTGTGTGTGTGTGTGTGTGTGCAATACATGTGCACAAAATATAATCTGTCTGTTAAAATAAGTGTTTTCATTGACGATAGTGGGTCTTTTTAATTTAAAAATAGAAATGACACAACTTTAATGATGTTATCTGCTGATATTTTAGGTTGGCAGGATAAGTGCTACGACGTTATAGGATCCTTTTTGTGAAAATGTGCATTCATCTTTGTATGTTGTATGTTATGTAGCGGTGTGTATGTACGTAGGTTACCTGGTGAACAAACACATTGTTGAGGTGATTTGTGAGGCGGCGAGCAAACGTGTCTTTTAATTCGCTGAACAGGTGCTGCTGCTGCTTCACGGCCGTCAGTTTGTCATGTCCTATTAGAGAAGACCAATTCAATGAACCCATAACTGAAATACGCAACACAACTTCACTTTTAAATGAAGGAAAACAAGGTTGGAGAGGGCAGCGTCTTAAGGCTTACTTTTGTAAGCCTTAAGACGCTGACAAAATGGTGAAATGTAAAAATACATACATATATATTAATAGTGGACACCGCTTTGTCAGTGTGTAGGCTCTATGTCAATATTCAATTAGATTTTTCAATGCCCAAACAAAGCTTCCAGATTTGGATATACAATATATATATTACATATATTTATTATTATATTACATAATGTATTATTAAATATAATAAACGGGAACAGTAAGTCCTTATAAATATATAATAATAATAATAATAATAATAATAATAATGATGTTTAAGCCCACCTGGTCGGAGTTCTACATTCATGCATTGCAGAAGAGCCTCAGAGGCATTGATGCAGGCTTCAATTCCTTTAGGAGAAGACAAGTCTCCCTCCTGCAAAGCCCTGATGTGCCCTTTGGATAGGTCCATGTAGTTCTGATTAAGTAGACATAAATCAATGGCGTAGCAGCCTTTCATTCTCTTCTTCAAAGCAAAATAGAAGGTCAAGAAGATGGATGCATCTTACCACCAGGAACTGAATCTCGCCCAGCAGCTTGCCGTTGTTGGTGCTGCTGATCTGGATGAGGCGGTTGCTCTGGGAAATCTGGTCCATCTGCTCCTTGACACTCTGCAGCATTTCCTCATAGCTGCTCAGCTTTCCCTCAATGGTGTCCACCTCCGATAAAGCCTCGTCCAGCAGCTGCATCAGGATGTTCACCTGCTTCTCTGACGCCATGATTGACTGGATGTTGGCCTAGCGGTCAGAAGAGATGCAGGACAACACATCACGGGCATCGGTGTGACTAGTAGCCATGTGGATAGCGGTAGTTAGAAACCGAGGTTGATCAACTGAAAGTGAATGGTGATTCTGATTCACTGCATGGTTAAAGCAAAAACAGTTTACACTGGTTATGGGGATCTCACCGGGACACTAGTCCTTAATTATCCCTCCCAGTAAGACCGTCTTAGCAGATGCTCCAGAATGGTCTTTGTGATTGAGCCGTCATACCAGAGATGGTCTCCATTACTCATTGTGAAGAGCAGGTGGTGTCACTCACCCCGTCTAGCACCTGCAGCTCGTTGGAAAGCTTTTGTGCGAACTCCTCCGCATTGGAGATGGCATCCTCGCACATTTCCATCATGCTCTCGATGTCCTGCTCTTCACGGGTGTTCAGCTCCTGGTACTCATCCAGGGTGTCCTCGTCACCCCCGGCGACACTCTGGCTCTCCCCGCTGGGCACAGACTCTATTGGCAGCACACGTTATGTATACAGTGCATGTTAGACAGTGTGCGTTCGAGACATGCAGCGCGTGTGTGTGTGTGTGTGTTCTCTAAGTGAGCTCTCAGACAACTCTGCTATGGACAATAACATACAAATGTGCATGTAATGCCAAGGATGGGCATTCTGTAATTGTTTACATGGTATTTGAACAGATACCTGATCAGATATACTGTACATGTTTACATTTCAGCACTGTGCTACTGAATTACAACCCATGTTAACTAATAAGGGTTAAAAACACAGAATATTTTAATTATTATTATTTATATATTTTTATAGTCAAAAACAATAAACAATGCCCATCCCTCCCATTCAGCTACACACACTCATTACTATTACTATATTATTACACTATGCTCCCATATTCTAGGACCAATGTTTGTGCTTGGGTCAGTAGTGAGAATGGTAGTCATACAGAATGGCAGTCAGACAGAATGGGTTATGAAGAGAAGTGTGGGAGGGGGTGGGGTGGGGGGTGGGGGTGGGTTAAATCCTACTGTACCAACCTTCCGCTTTAGGAAGTTCTGGCCAGAGAATGTTTAAGAGAGAAGAATAAGAATAAAGAAGAGTTTAGGGCCGGTAAACCACATCACAAGCCAGCAGACCCCACAAGCATCAGAGAACAGCTAAGAAATGTGTCTCTTAACAAGCGAGCAACAACATGAATTCTTCTGCAACATACCATTAAGTTCTTTAATTGCGTTTGGCAAATATTACACTGCAACAACGTACGGTAGGTAGAGTCATACGATGTAAACAGAAAGGGAAACGCCATGCCTTTAAAACTAATTAGTAAAATCATGCTGATTTCCCAGTCAGTTCCAATGAGGCTAAGGAGGAGCATTTCCATACCTTCCAGTAGCTGAGAACTGACATTGACAAACTCCACCTTCTTCCTCAGGTAGCGTTGGTTCAGCTTCCAGATGCAGGAGATGAACGAGTTCTTTTCCGCTGTGCTGCTGGCCACCCAGCGATACACCTTCTCAAAATGAAGGTCAAACTCTGGGTTTTCCTTCATGATGGGAATAAAACAAGAGAAATGCATTATTTTGTAGAGGTACACTGCTGCAGAGTTGTGAAACAAATGTGCTTGTGTCGTAAGGGAAGGGGCAGAGAGTGGTGCGAGTATGTTCTCTGTTTGGGATGAGAAGTAGAGACAAGTGCTGCTATACATTTACGACATTTGGCGGACGCTTCTATCCAAAGCGACTTACATGTAGTACATTTGTCACTAGTTGGACAGGCCAAACACCAGCAATTGTAAGCAAACAATATTATGTGAGAACAGCATTTTGTCATCATGTCTACTACCACATCAATATATAATTAAATCATCCAACAAAGTTCCCAGTGACCTGAATAATAAAGCGCCTAATACTGAAGTGCTAAGTACATAAAAACAGAACAAGATTTCTTTTTTTATTATAAGAGTATGGTAGAGAGAAAACAAACATTAGAGTAAGAAACTTGAGTTAGCATTGATTGCTATGAGGTGGAGAGGTCGCTAGTCGAGGAGGTGGAGAGGTGGATGCGCTGCTTTATAAAGAAAACAGCGTTTCTATGCCTCTGGTTTCAACCACAAGGACGATTGTAAATAATAAGTTATATTATATAATAATAAATAAACAAGGCCTCTGACCTTGCTTGCATCTTTGGCATCTACTTCTGTGAGGTCTCGCAGCTCCCAGGCCAGCTGTCGCTTATAGAAGTCCCCTTTGTCTGACTTCTTCACCTTAACCACTTTGACTTGGACAGGTCTCTCTGTAGTAACTAGAAGCACAAACAACATTAAAAACACATAACTCGAGAGGCGTTATGTTTTCTGTCCCTTAACTCCGCAACATTATTGATGTGCTCATTACCTGTTGCACATAAGAAGCAGTTCTTCTTTTTCTTTCCTGCCTTACAGACGTTAACGATACTGAGGAGACGCTCATCGTTGGGTGTGAAAATGTCTCTCTGGAGAGCATGTTTGATAGCTGTCATGGTGGATTCTAGCATACAAAAACAATCACAACACTATAAATGAACAAATTATTGCTATAACATAAATTATATTCACAATGCATATGGTAGGTAGGCCTATGAAATATTTAACATCAATTACACCAAACTGTTGTAAGGCAACAAACCCGTGTTTTTTTGTTTTTTTTGTTAATTATTTTCATCTTATGTGATGTAAACATTAATGGACCCTATTGTAAATTTGCCCTGTGAGAGGGGCCATCAATATGTCAACATCAAATTAATATTGCACTACAGAACTGATATGCAGATGCGCTACAGAACTGATATGCAGATGAACAGTGAACGTATATACACAGACTGGTGCAGTTTATGTTAGCTGGCTTTCTGCTAGTAATACACGTCTACAGTATGCTACTGTAGGACTACTGTAGCATAAATAGCTGACTTCTAGAGAACCTGTGCACAGTATTTGTCTCTGTAAATTGCAGATAGATAACATTTCACTAAGTAAAAGTAAAACATATAAGACGTTTACCTTACTAAGATATCCTTCCTCCCTCAGTCTTTAGAAAACCGACGAAGTACCACTTCCTGTTCCCCAAACACGGCGGTCACGTGACACAAATGTCATCTATCTTGTTTAGGTTTGTCCAGGTAAGGTGACCTATGAGCATGGGTGACAAGCGAGCAAGTTGGTGCAGCTCACTGCAGATATGTATATAACCATATATATAGTTATTTTATATTTAACTAACTCATGTGACTCATGCGAATACACATAACAGCACCTATTCTGCCACTAGGTGGTGTAATAAATCCACACGTTAGGCTACTGTATTGCTTTCTGTTAGCCTGACAATACTTTCTGTTTGACAGAATTATTGACTTTTACATTAAATTGCCAACAGAATCAACTTTCTGTGATTCACCAATAGCAACAAAGTAACTGTTTAAGGACTCCTGTCACACCCCTGATCAGTGTATGCACTCTAATGTAAAATACAAACATTTCTTTTCTGGGAATATTTGACATGCATTCTTTTGTTAGTGGACACACATAAACGCAAGTGCACGCACACATGCACACACACACACACACACACATACACACACACACACACACACACACTATCTCTCTCTCTCTCTCTCTCTCTCTCTCTCTCTCTCTCTCACACACACACACACACACACACACACACATGCACACACAAACACACACACACTCTCTCTCTCTCTCACACGCACACACTCTCTCTCTCTCTCTCTCTCTCTCTCTCTCTCACACACACACACACACACACACACACACACACCCCATGACCATTAGCCTTTCTCGACATTTCTGTTATTTATTTATGATTCACCGCCTGTCTCTATTTTGCAGCTTTCTGCTAATATGTTTATATATATTTTTTGCGAATGTCAAATGAATGTCACTGATGATGTTTATAGATGTTCTTTCAGAAGAATGGTGTGTTGTTGACACAGGAACAATAACCTCAGAGCAACTTGTTTGCCATCCATAATGTGGATTAGCGCTATAACTAACTATGCTTCCCAATGAATGCACATGTTGTGGTATGCTGGTGGGGAGACCCTACGTCAAGCATAGATAATGACGTACAAATGTTACTTGTAAACACAAGGGTCTTCCACCGGAACTGCAACGTCCGGGGAGGGTGACTACATTGGGTTAATTGACAATGACATTCATAATGAATCCCTGGCAGCCTTCCTATTTCTGATGAGGATCCGAAATGTGCTAGTTGCATGCATGCCGTAATGTCTTTGCGTGTGTCTTTGTGGAATCTGAAAGCAATCTGAAAGTTATACATTAATACCTGTCTACAGACAGTTTGATTGCATAATTGATTTGGCATAATATGCTATTGTGTAAATGTACAACATGTTGGTTTTACTCTACTGCAAATGCATATTGACATACTACTGTATTGGGGCATGGATGGTTTAGTGTAATAGTAATAGTGTCTAGACAGAATCATATTAATGTAGTCAGCAACATTAATGTAGTTAGCAACATACAGAGATTCACATATGAAAGATTATACAGACAGATATGTACTGTAATGGCTAATGAAAACCATCCCAATGGGAGCTCTACGCCCCTCATGGCTAAATTACACACAAGAAGAAAATACTGGTATTTCAAGTGAATATGAGAGCTGCAGTTATGTAAACAATTCTCACTGTAGAGCTCTTTGGTTGATATAATAGATAATCATAGTGAAGTAATTTAGTGTTTGTACACTCAAAGCCATGTTTGTCCATGTATATATGAGAAAGTTGAGAAAGAAGCCAAGTGTGGAATGAACTGAAGAAAAGAAAATCACAGGTAAATAATTAGTTGTGAAAACATATTATCTGAAATATACAGTACAAACAATAAACAATAGGCTACAATAAAGAAAACTGTATTTTGTGGTGGTCAATGGAACGTTTATATGTGATACATTACCAATTAAACATTTCCCCTTTACCTATATACACAAAATACATTTGCACTTTACAAAGGAAATTTACCTTTAGGCAGTTGAGGCATATTACAAACACAGCAAATACAAGGTGGATAAAATGTATTTGATAATTTAAACAGGCAGAAATTTCATAATTTTATACCTGTAAAAATTACTAGATATAAAGGCAAAATGACATACAGATCTTGTATAGCTTTTGTATTAAGGTTTTATCCTGTTATGCATACCTGAAATTGTAATGGGATCCTTAAATGTAGTAAATTGATAATGACTGTGAATATTCTGAGATATGATAATCATATCTATCATATCCTGTAAAAACATGGATGGAACAATCAAAATATGAAGCATGTATAAAATTTGAACAACATCAGTGTAAAGTTCTCTTGTTCATTTATTAGGTTTTAAATATTTTTTAGTGAAATTATTTGTAACTTCATATGATCTAATAATGCTCAACTAAGTGTGAGTCTAGTCTATTGATTTCATGTTCTCAGATAACATTTCACAATTTTAATTGATAAGATATACAATATTTTGTCATATTATTTTTAGTGCTTGTAGTATTAGTAGCAGCAGGCATATTAATATAGTGCATGTTTCTGTAATGAGATGCATCAGTAGTCAAATAACATTCGAAACATTGGTATAATTGTATTTGATAAAAGCACTGTTTTCTTGATATCTATAATGTGTGTTGCATTTGTTTGTTTGTGATTTAGAATGTATGTTTTCTAATGAACAGTGTGGCATGGCATTAGGGTTGAACTAAACTGAAATACAGCACATTATATAGTACATTTATAATGAAACAATAACCAACAATAATCATTTGCATGGGAGTGGCTTTTTCCACTGCCCCAGTTGTTTAGTAGGAAATTGATTCATACAGTTTAATTGACAATTTTACTAATTTCTCTGATGTGGAAATACAGTATCGATAATGTCTATGTTATAAACATTGTTATCCTTACTGTAAGTATCCTGTCATGTTATTACTATCAATATCATTAATCCACATAAAATATGAATTACATTAATCTGTTTTAAACGCATTAGCCAATATAAAGACAAAATCCTATTCGATGTATGATACATTGCACATTGATCAAAAGCAAGGGTTACAGAACTGATTATTAAAATGTATATTTTATGAATGAATGCTTCATTTGTCATGCTGATTAAGCTATGGCTAACACGCATTAGTGAATATGACTGCATTACCTCATCTCAAACAAACATATATTCATATTCATATTCCAAAAGGTCATGACATTTCATCACTTTTCCAGAACAGCTGGGCAAGGGACCCTGCCTCTAGAGTTTTCAGGACCCAAAAACTCCAACCAGGATGATGGCCTGTAACCCTGGTTACAAGGTATGCTCTGCTAATTCCTACATGTGTCTATGAGAAAGTAATTTGGCGTAACACTGTTTGTATATTTGGCATTGTCTAATGGCATTAATTACTGTTTAAAGAGTAAAATTATATGAGGAAGGGTCAGTGGAAATATATATAGAGAGCATGGAATAGAAGGGGGTTGAAGTTAGGAGGTGTCACGATGCACGGCGGTACGGACCCAAACGCTAGACACGTAGATACATTAAACAAGGTTTATTTACAAAAAGAAACAAACAGGCAAGAACACGGGGAACAACGCGACATTGACAGTTAACATCAACAATTACCGACACAGCACTGGGGAAACACTGGGGCTAAATACACATGTAGACAAGACATGTGGACAGACCATTGGTGTACAACAATGAGGAACAGGTGCAGCACATCTGACATGATTACACAGACACAGGTGGAATTAACGAGACTGGGAAACACTGGGCCGGGAGTGACGGGCACACAGGCTCAATATACAAGGGAAACATGAAGTGACGAGACTAACACAGGACCGGGAACACGAAACATTACAGGAGGTAGACAATGGTGCAGGATATTTAAGGTGGAATTACAAGATTCTCATGGCACTCCATGTCTACCTCTGCACCAGTCTTAGGAAAAATTTGACAACGACAATGATACATGTTTTGTTTTAGATGATGAGATAATTAGAAACCTTTGCAAGAAATACATGTAATACTGTAGCCTTTACTTGAATTTCTTCACAGATGATTCTAAAATTATGGATGGATGGATGTATGGATGAACAGATGGATGGATGGTTGATTCTAAAACATATGTATGTAGCCTAATAAAAGATATGTCTGAGGACATTATCATCTCAACATGGTTTATCAACAAAGATAAGCCTTTGAGGGTGTCCTATGGGACTAGTAAGCCAAAGATCTCTGAAGGTTCACACAAATCCTACATTACCATGAAAATACAATACATCACATTATTCTGTATAGAAAAGTCCTGCAGGATATTATGACGTTGTTTTATAACTGCTGATTTCTCATAATGGATTCACATTATTCCTCAGCTGATCAACATTTACCACTCATAACACAAAACTGTGAATTTAAACTCTTTAGAATCTAAAACAAATAATGCCTTTTGCAATAGCAAAACCTGATATTCTGTGTTAGCAATCATATAGCTGGGTCTAGACAATAAAATATAATAACAACACAACAATGTATTATTGTGCTATGTTTGTATTACAGCAAAAAGTCACAATAACATAATGGAAAGTAAAGAAAATGTATGACCGAATTATTACTTTTTATCAAGTAATGATATCAGTTACATTTGAATCCCTTTGTTTATGTGGCCAGGAGACATGGAGTTTTACTAACATCAACACTAAGATATAAATCAACAGCTTTTATTCTTTTCTTTGCGTTAAGCTCATATATATACCAAAACTGAAAATAACTAAATCTTTCTTTGTATGAGTTATATAGGCATATAGGGGTCCAATTAGATCAGTATCTATGTATGGCTTGATGTTACTGTAAAATAACAAAAACACTTAAGAGGAAAGTTCTGTCAGTATGCAGCATGTGCAAATATATTCAAGCTTTTAAATTTGAATTTAAAACTTTTTATTTACAGGTTTGTAAATACGCTCTGAATATACTGTATGATAAGCAAGTCATTCTGATTCATTTTTATAAAAGCCTTTTTGTCCTATAACAATATATCTTTTATTACAGTATACTATATGGGCAACACTTTATATGATTTACAAGCCTATTCGTGAAGATTGTGATATAATATTGCTGGTAACAATTGAGTGGCATGATAATATAATAATGCCTTTTTTTCATCAAATAGCATAGATGGCATTGCCTATATGACCAAACATTAAGCTGTGACGTCACGTTTACGCTCACCGATCATCAAATGATAGTCTACTTGCTTGATGACGCAATGTGACAGAATGCATATAGGGTGTGACCTAAACCTTCACATTATATTGATGGCCAATTTAACCGCTTAACACAACAAAACGCCAATAACTGAACATAGCAACAAAAAGTATTCCAGTAAAATGATAAGGACCTACCAGTACCAAACAGACGGTAATCTGAGCGGCAACGCGAGCATTAGATACAGACTCCACAGCATCGGCATGAGTTCTCCCAGCACAACCTCAACTGTCACCCTAGCAGTTATCCTCATCTTGGGCTTACCTGTCTGCAAAAGTAAGTTTTCTGAGTAGGAAGTAGTGTTGTGTGTTTGCACCTGTTGTAGTGTCAACGTAAACTGTCGTTTTACTTTTGTAGCCTATTTTTGACATAAAAAGTATTTTAAAAAAGATGACAAAGAAGTACAATGGACGGTTATGTTTCTGAGATGTGACAAAGCGCCTATATCCTACTTACCTAAACAAACAATTAGGCTACATAGATGATGCCCAATACAGAAAAAGCTGCAATTAAAGTTGTGATCACTAAGCAACGTTATTTACCCCTCAGTCAGTCAGTCTGTCTGTCTGTCTGTCTGTCTGTCTGTATGCATGTATGTATGTCCGTTCGTTGTTCGTTGTTGCTAATCAGAACTTATATATAGTGATAATGTATTAATCTATCTTCAAATCCCAGCATCACGATTTTTGTAATGCAAGAATTAAGGTTTTCAGTAGGCATACTGGTTTCCATTTTCACTGTAGGCTATAACAGTTCTGAGAAGATTATTTATGATTATTTGTTTGATTTGTTTTCATACAATTATATAGGATGACACATTTCTTGGGAATAATTATGTTTGGTTGAAAAAAACATAGGCTATCTATATTTCTTTTATCTTATTGTATTATATATATCTTTTTTTTTCTTTTTTTTTTTAGAATGTTATTTTACTAATGATCAATCACCACGACAGATCTTTTCCATTTGATCCCAATAATGCAATAGTTTACAGTGAATAAAAAGTAGCATACCTAATTAAATCAAAGGAACAATGGCTTTGCTCAAGGGTCATTGCAATGAAGTGCTGGAATGCAACATTGTGATGGTGTGAACAGATCTGTCTTATGTTTACATCCCTTCCCTTTGTCTTAGCATGTTTATGGTGGCCTTCTGAAACACTGAAGTCCCTTCTATGTCCCTTTATGGTTTATATATGGAATCTTCTTATAGTTGGGCCATTTGTTTGCATATTGCACAATATACTGCTAATGTATTTAAATAAATAAATAAATACATAGATATTTTTATTATTGTTTAAATGCATTTTGTAGTTTGCAAACTGTATTGTATGTGAATACAGTGTATTTGGTATGCTCATTTGGCTAGGATTATAAAAAAAATATGAATGATTATTTGTAATGCGCATAATACCTTTGTTTTGCTTTTTTTGTATGAAATTAAAAGGCGCACCAGGACACAATCAACAAGCAACAATAGATCAGAATAAGCTACTAAGCCAGGTACACATTTATATTATTTATATACAGTATATTGTATTTATTTACGCTCTCCTGCTTCTCTCCCTTTGTAATGCACTGCTTTTGTACTCTCCACTATCTGTTTTTAATCCACAGTTAGATGATGTGTGCTCATCATCCTACCTCTCGGTAGACCTGCCATTTCGTGTAAGTACATCCTGTAATAATTACTTGAGCAATGAAACAATCATGAAAATCTTCAGGGTTTAAGGTTGGATTTTTTCCCATAACATGTCCTGACATGTTATCAATTGTTTGATGTAGGAAATACACTTATTAATGGGATTCATTATTTCTGTTCTGTTTACAGGCATTGGATATCTTAAGAGAACTTTGTGCATTGATGCTTGTGCAGAAGTCAAAAGTAGGGCTACTATGTTTCTTATGTTTTTAACCTTTTCACAAGAATCTTAAATTGCTCATGAGTGAGTTATATTTGCATTAAAATACTGTGCAGTTTATCATGTTGGTTGTGTATGGAGGTATACATTTATTGTCTGTAGTTTATGTGTACTCATTTGTAGCGAGCTCAGCGCTAAACTAATACTAAGCTAAATATTAATTACAAAAATTATATGCATTATCTATATTGTGGGGATATAGTCACATATTGTCTAAGATTAAAACAGGTGATTGCAATGAATCACAATTGATCACAGCACTACTAAACATATGCATCATTTAATTGCAAGCACTAATATGTTATTTCCGAATGCTCATAGTCCAATACTGACTCCTAGTGGGTCTAAAAATTAAATTACGTTTTTTAAGTATTTGTGCAATACAGCCTACTTGGCATATTGACAAATAATAAATGTCTGAATAAATGCCGTGGAGGATAGCTAATGTAGGATTGTGCTATTTTCTGTGATATAGTCATAACAGTAGTTGAATCATTAAATAGTAATGGTTTAACTGTTTGTTAAATTGAAAGCTGTAGTATTGCAGTTATTGTTAAATACATTCAATTTTGCTCAGCAAAGGAACCAACTGCAAAGCCACATCAAAATAGGACATAAGTGCTTTGACTGAAGGTCAAATTTAGATGTGCTGTAGCTACCAGTTGCTTTAATGAAGTAGAAATTTGTGTAATCATTAATGTCCCATTGCGGTTTTACTGAAATATCACCACTGCTGAGATGTTTTTAAAACACCACTTCCATGAGTACATGCCCATTACTGTACCTGAGCTGTAATAAATGATCTTTAATTTATGTTAACTGTTCAAATGTATCTTCTCAGCACCTGCAAGTTAGAGAAAATAATAAACGGGTAAGTAAACGTTGTAATTATGTTTATGAAATATTTACAGTATTGGTCACTAGACAAATAAATGCTGTAACAAATCATAGCATTACAGTTATTGACATGTGCTTGTATGTGTTCACATGCATATGTTCTGTGTGTGTGTCTGTGTGTGTGTGAATGTGTGCTTGTAAGAATATGTGTGTTTCTTTGTGTGTGTATACATGTAGTTTTTATTTCATTACACTAAACCACAAAGTACAGCCTTTTCAGAGGTAGCGGTAAGTAAGACAATTTTCACTACTATCCTGCACCCATGTGTGCAGTGCACCCGCCCACACAGCCCTGGACATGTTATATGAAGACACAAATGAATATAATATTCCATTACATGGGCTACCATTGTACATGCTTAACCACAACAAACATGTTTGTACACACAACTGCATGTTTATCCTGCATGTTTTAATACAACTATTTCAGTGTGTAATAAGAATTAGATTCAGACTCTAAGCATCTATAGGTCTATAAATGTAACATATTTTTTATTTGTGTAATGACGACATATTACAGGCTTGTTGTCTATTTTTGTATTGTTATTATATTGCGACATTTGGTCGATACAGACATTGCAGTGAACAACCATTTGTTTATTTCACATTTTATTTTGTGGCATGTACAGTTCATGTGCATGAGAAAGGACACCAACATGTGCTTAGAAAAGAGGGAGATTTGATTTTCATATTTTCAATTACATCGTGTGTGTGTGTGTGTGTGTTATGGATGTATGTATGTGTGTTATTGTGTGCATTTGTTAGTTTGTGCTGCACCCTCTCCTGCAGTTTGTTCCTCAGCTCCATACCAGAAGAGAGAGAGGAGTGTCTTTGCACGTATGTACTGTGCACATCTTTCAGCTCGCCATTCATTCTGCACTTGCCAGCCTGACCTAAAAAATATTCAGCCAAACGATCAAATCATGGGATACATTGTTTTCAGTCTACATACAAACGTATGCAATACAGTTTGCACATTTAAATACATATTTTTTGTTGAATAAGATTCAGTATTCAGTAATTCAATAACTATTATATTACCATACTTACAGTATATAAAATTGTATGAAACAAAACTAATACAAATAAAAAAAATATTATTTTATTATATTATTATGTTTGGATCTCTTGAAAATAGTGAGATCCTTGCATAAGGAGGAGTTTATAACAAGAAAACCCCAAGTTCTCATGCATACTAGCAATAGGGCATTTTGATAATAAAATGGGTTGGATTCATTGGTTGGGTTGATGTATGTTTTGCTGGAACCAAGCTTACATGTAAATACTTCTTCATGTTATTGTACTGTACCTGTAGCTTTCTCTACTCTCTGTTCGCAGTCAAACTACATTAGTTGTTCTTTCGCAAACCACAAGCAATTATGGTCTAAAATTAGTGCCATTGACAGGTGAACTTCATTTCAAACAGGCCTCCACATTCACATTCATTTATTAATTAAATCTGAGATTTGTTTTATGTCTGTTAGCAAAATAACACTGTTTTGGTTTCAATCATGAGCAGCAAGCCACCCCCTTCCGCACCTGCATATTCAGCGTGACCGCCCCAGTGCATCTGTTCACCCAGAGCTCGGTCTCCTGCCTGTAACATATTCAAACTGTTTTCTAACAAAGCAAGTCAGTTTGAAGTAGCAAATCAGGCCTGCTTTTGTGTTTTTGGTGGCACAGTGTGTTGCAACATTGCAGTGGGATAACATGTTGAATTATCCCTTTAGAAATACAGAGGGAAGTGGTAATATGGAATGTGTCTACTAGTGAAAGGCTGAGTCGATTCTGGTTATATTTCATACTGAACATAAGTATGCAAGTGTTTTTAAGGAAAGGGGACCATGGCCCCTTTATTTTCATATCAATATATTATTACCATAGGAAGGAAACAATATAAATCCGAAAAGGGACATATCTCGTAAGGATGACCTGCAGGGCCCAGGAAGACTCCAGAGCAGAGGTTACTTCCACTATCGGGTACATATGTTTAGTATTGGTATAATTATATATATACAGTATATAAACATTTAACAAACTCTGTTTCCCAGCTTACTTGTTAAATAACAATGTAATTCTTCTTACAGCCAAGAAATGGAAGAAGATCCCCAATAAATGAAATGTAGCATTAACTTATCAGACACCTTTAAATGCCACTTTGAACTTCTTAAAATGTTTTCAGAAAATGTGTAATTACTCTAACAGCAGAAGCAGACAAAACTATGATGCTGTCATGAATAGTGATTTGTGTGCCAGCTTCTACTTTTGTGTCAATGTGTTGCATAGTCTCCAAGCTTGCTGTACAGAGATGAGACAGAACTTTACCCGCTGCACACCAACATTGCTCCAAACTATCCTTGCCACTGCTAGTGATGTCCAAGAACATTAAATAAAATACTTGTTTGTCAAAATGTCCTTTTTCATATGTAATTTTATATTAAATAGTTAGAGATTGGAATCTATACACTTTTATAGGCTAATATAAAGATAGTTTAAATGACAATAAGCTAAATGATCCATTATATATATATAAATACATAACAATTTAAAATAATAATAAAGGAATAGGCTATGGCATTGTTTATTGCTCTCAACATGATACAGCAGATGTCACTAGCAGCTTACAAATAAATGTTCACAACTGTTCACTGCCTACATGATCCATATAGAGCTATTGACCCATGAAACATTTCAATTATCTCTTTAACACATTAGCCTAATGTGTGCATTGAGAATTCAGTTAGCCTGCCCTTGGTTTGTGGCATATGCTGGCCTTTAACTTAAACTTACAAAACGCCTAATTAGTGCAGCAGTATATGTCAAGAGATATGACTTACTTTTTAGTGACAAAAACATTTTAAAGATATTATACAGCGTGGATTAATAACCTAATATCAGCTACACAACTCAAGCAAATTAGTTTTATTTAGGCTATATAAATAGCATCTTAAATGACATGCACTTTTGTGTTCGTATTCATGCCGACAGTGTTTTTACTAGCAATACAATATGTAGCCTACTGTGAACCTTTATTCGAAACACATTGATGGTGATTATCTCCACGCCTGCCGCAGTATGTGTTAGGCATGTGGGAGCTCTAGGAGTTCCTACCTTTTCCTACTCCAGTTTGAAAGCTGCTCAGGCATCTATCAGGGATAACAAACGGGAACTATGTAGGGTAAGTGTGCGGTTTCTTCTATTGTAGTCCAAGTCATAGATCATGTATTAATGGACGGTCCAATTGAAAGTGGAGGAGTAGCATGTCCTTGATCTAGAAGTCTCAATGCCCGGTGACCCACATTCTTATCTAACATAACACGTTAGCTTTCGAACTAGAAGTGGGCTAACATTGGTACATTGAAGATGCTAGTCAACGCAAAATTATTTTTACGCTATATTTCGTGCGTAAATGTTTTTTAATGTACGTGTTATCTCACCGTAAGTGTGTTTCTCTTGTGTATTTGTTATTTAATTGAAATTAACCAGTAAACAAACACGCTATCACACACACAGGGTTGCAGGTGTGCTCAAAAGAGATAAAACATGAACACATGTTTAAATATGCATTAATTTTTAGTATTTCACCTGCCCTGTGCCCTGGATGATAATGTATCTATGTATTTGTACCAGTTACAAATGTTGGAATATAACTATAAAATTCACTTTTTCATACAGTGATCACTTTTTATCGGGCAGTCACTTTTGGGCACGACAGCTGTCACTGCACTGTCGTTCCCAACAGTGACTTGCTGATAAAAATTCCCGTTAATTTTCCTTGCATCACTCTATTTTGTTTACTTGTATCACAGATATTGTTGCAGCTTCTGGCTGCAACGGTAGCTCAACGGATAATTAGAGTAATATCTCTGGTGTGATTTGAACAAAAATGCAAACATTGTTTGACAAACTTGATTCACTAACTGAAAGACCATTGGCTTTGCATGTTAAAATCCGTGCATGTCAAAATCATCAAATCTTTTTATGTGGTCACCATGGGTCATTTTATCATATTGCCAGCTCAATTTCTTACCTCCATTTATTAACCAACTTGTGCCCGCATACTGTATGATAATATAGTGGTAATAGTATAATATCTGGCAAATGGGCCAGCTGCAGCAACAGCAGCATGATTGACCATGCCAGGCTGTTGCTGCCTGCCAGTGGACACCACTGATGCTTTGCTCTCAGACATTCTTGTGTGTGGGCTGTGGAGGACAAATATACTGTAAAACAAAGACTTATTTTGTGTACTTGGGTGCAACCTTAGAGTTGACGATTTGGTGTGCAGTGTGCTGAGCAGCAGAAGAGACGAGCTATAGCCCCACATTAGTTCCACAAAGCTTGTGTGATTTGTAAGTTAACCCTGACCCAGCAAATCTGTTGCTGTAAAGTTTTGTCGCTTTGAAGAATCGCTCCCGTAAGTTTTTTTTCTGAATGTCAAGAGGTGTGGTGCATTCTGTAAGGCTGCCGTGTTTTTGTCAAATAATCTCTGGCATTGTGTCCTTATGCCCGTTTGCATTGTAAACCAGGATGCAATAAAATAGTCTGCTGCAAGCATGCTTATCATCACCTTTTATTAAGGGTTTGTATGTGATGATGGAAGTCGAGGCAGTGTTGTCGGCAGGTGCAGGACAGCTCAACCTGTGGAGCTGCTGTCAGACTAAGAATGGAGGAGGGAGAAAGTAGGTAATTGGGTCAGCCGGTCAGTGAAGCACTGGTGACGTCAGTTATACAAGCTCTGATCTCAGTTACACAACTGTAACTTAATCTCAATGAGACATAATTAGCATTTTTCTTATATGAAATGCATGACAAGGCTACAATGATCCATTGTAAAAATGATCAAAACTGATTTGTGGACTGTGGTATAAGATGATATGGAATAATTGACTTGAGAATGTAAATTTAAGTCAACTTTTAAATATTGATTAAATAATTTGGTGGCCATGGAAGAAAGACATTATGGCTTCACAATGACTATACTGGTAAGTTAAATTGTTTCTCAATTCAATATTTGAAACTAAATTTGACAGCTACTTCCTATACTCGGGTTGACTGGCCCGACCAATAGCTAGCGGCCTGTGAGGAGATATTCGCAGAATTTGAAGAATCTTTGTTTTATTTGACAGGTTCAGATGATGATGCCATGCACCACATCCTAAGCATACATAAAACAGTGGATAAAGAGGTACCTCCTGACATCATCCTATCTCTTGACCCAGGACATACTCAATGACTTGCCTCAGAGGATCACAGACGTCTGTATAGTCTTCACCCTGACTTGACCTTACTTACCGAGAACTGGCTGTACTGAAGGTATGGCAGGAGCCTGTTTAAAACCGGATTTCCATTGTTTACTATTTTAAAGTGTCGGAGATGGCTTTAGCACAGGTTGCCATTATTTTGTTTCCCTTTTGTGAAAGGTCATTGACAAATGTCTACTTCACGATTAAAAGGTGCATCCCGACCACTGCAACCCTGAGCAGGATACAAAATGATCTCTAGCATTGAAGGGTGAGTCACTCACATTTATTAGCCGTTTCTGAGGGTGTTTTTTTTCTGTGCTCATGGGTCTGATGTTGCTGTTTGTGAGGCACCATAAGATACAGTCACTAGACTAACGCATACAAATAGGCAATGGCAAATCATGGCAAGCTATTATTGCTGAAATTACCAACATAGGTTTTTCCTCCGTCAAATGGATTGTTATGTTGACTCACTCATGTAGGAAGAGTGAGTGGTTATTCGACGTCCACTTTTACAGTTGGAAATGTTTCTGTGTGTGTCATCTCTTCCAATGCTTATTCATGGTTTAGCAGTCCAGCATCCACCATTTTGAGCCTGAGATGTTTTGTTCCTCTCGTGAGTGTCGTCTACGTGGTTGAGGGGCTCACAGGCTTGAGGCTGGGATGGAATGGGGCCACTGTTTGCCCCCGAGTCTCCCCGCCGTGCTCTTATTTGAGCATCACTGAAGTAGAAGACTAACGAAGATGACAATGTCACGCAGACGTCCCGCGGTGGGGCAGTGCCAGGCGCTCCCACGCGCTCCCGCTCCCGTTCTCCCCTTTATCAGTTTGTGTTTCTGTTTGAACCCTTGCGGGTTATTGCCTTACCTTGCATGTATTTGGTTGTCATTTGCTGTCAGGTATTTTGTTTTTCTTTCATGAGTGAAACCCTGTGTGGTAGCTTTGTGTTTGTTTCTGTTTTAGTAAACCATTTATTTCGTACGTTTCGTGTCATAGGCCACACTACAGACAACATGACCTTGTGTACAGCAAGTTTTCTTAGCTCAGTGAAATGGAAGTGGTTGTTTGAATGCCTCAAAATACCCATAAATGTTTATGGGTGGTTTTCTGTTTGACTTACATTTCAGTTAATGATTAGCTCTATTACAAAGAAAAGGCATATTACTTGTTTGTGATATGTTAATTAGCTCCACGTTTAGCTTGCAATAGCTGACTATACCTTTACAGACGCACCTAGAATTGTGTAATATTGTTGTATTTTCTTTTCAATAAGGATACATAGCCTAATACAGCATAACAAACAAATAGGTATTAGAGTAATCATGTTATTAGAGGTGGTCATTGAGGGCTATTGTTCTTGACTGATTTCACAAGTTGACAGTATTAATTATGTATTTGAACAAAGTAATAGCGATATCAACATTTCTTTAAGAAGGAACAACAAAGAGATGCATTAGAACTGATGAGTGAATATTTTTCAACACGGAATGGGATCTGATAAGGTTACCTATTTGATTTTATGAAGTAACATAATACAGAGAAAAGATGGCATTAAGTGGACAGCAATAAGAAGTATGTCAAATGCATTGAATACTTGTATTTCGTAAGCGTCATGATTGGTTCAGTGTTCATGCAGTATATGGCAGAATTGTGTCTGTTTTGTTGCAGGGATGACGGCAGTATCTTTGATGGGTTAGTGGAAGAGGACAATGCTAAACAGTATGATACTTAAGGCTTTTTATTAGGTAAATATTCTTATCTAAAAACACCTGAAACTTTAAAACAATGAATGCACTTACAGTGTGTCTCGTAACAAGTCTGAGAAGAAGCGGAGAGAGCTGTTCAATGCCTTCATTAAGGAGCTGGGCACCATGTTGTCAGGAAACAGCTCCAAGACCTCCAAGTTAACTGTCTTGAAGAAGAGCATTGACTTCCTGCACAAGCATAAGGGTATGGGCATCAGCTGTGATGGTTACACATTTTCCACTTTATATATTTTTTAACATGTTGTTTACCCTTATCGGTTATCAGAAATTGCTGCACAGTCAGTCAAGTGAAATCAGGCAAGACTGGAAGCCTCCTTTTCTTAGTAATGAGTTCACTCAGCTAATGTTAGAGGTGAGACACAAGGTATAGTCACAACATGGCATTTCGTTTGCTCTACTGTACTGAACACTGCTGACATCGTTTGTCTTGTTTCCAGCAGGCATTGGATGGATTCTTGCTTGCAATTATGACTAACAGAAATATAATCTATGTTTCTGAGAGTGTGACCTCCCTTCTTAAACACTTGCCTGTAAGTATCTGCTGAAATTATGAATCAATGACTTGCCGTGAGTGCCGTGGGTCTCATATTGTAGGAGGAGAGACACTAACTCCAGAATATATGAAGAGTAAGTGCCCCAGCCTTTTCCTTCTTTTTTTCTAGTGTCACCTTAGCCCCTATATTACCCCTAGAGCGGTGCATTGGCATGAATTTGGCAATAGGATACGTATCACGATACATGGGCCACGGGTTGATAAATTGCGAGACTGCAAGGCGATTTCAAATTTGTGGGAAACTTTCATAGCAATGCTAATGTGTGGCACCACTGCAAAAAATCACAGAAACACTTATGTGAACTTGCTCAGATGGAAATTAGCCTAAAGCTAAATCTGGTAACATGTATCTTTCCTTTCTTTTGAGGTTGATGTATTTTGTACATGGTCCTTTTTACAAATAAATGTAATATAAAATGTTAAAAAAAAATAAAATATATAT
>JAODLL010000019.1:104301-125654 GCA_026546735.1 Forbesichthys agassizii
TAGATATCAACTATATATATATGGGATGCCTGTAACACATGACTGTGGTACTGTATATGTATATATGTATTTATGTATATATATATATATATATATTTTTTTTTAAATTTATTTATATATATATATACTGTATATCGATATATATTATCCATCGTTGGATGAATGCGAATTAATGAATTCAATTAATGAATTCAAGCAGTGGAGGTGTTTTGGAATGAAAGAATGAAAAATATAGCCCTGCATTCAAGCCGTCATTCATCTCTCTGATATAACATTTCATATATGAAGTGGTACAAATTCACTGCTATACACACTTAAACTGAATCTAAGAGCAAACTAATTCCAGCTAGCTTCAATTACATGTTTTGCTGTGGCTGGATTGTTGTAGTTTATGATCAATCCTTAATGTGAGCACTTTGTTTATTCTGATTGAGGTTTCAAGGCCATGAGGTAGTTGCAAACTTGCAAAGGGTTTACTGTGTTGCTGTGTGTGTGTTTGATCACATAAGTTATATGCCCTTATTTATGACTTTCTAACCGTGCAAATGTGTACTGTATGCTTACACTCATAAGCAATAGCGTCTATATTCCTTTCTTTTATAGCAGACCAGATCAATGGGTCATGTATAAAATAGTGATTAACAAGAGCATTTTCACTACAGGGATTAAACTGGGAACTGGAGATCTGAGCAAAGACATGCTTAGCGGCTCAGATAGCAGGCTACTCCAGCTCTATACACACGTCTCCTTCAATAGAATTACCTTTCATAAAACTCTCTTACAGCTGTCTGTTTTCAAAGTAAAGGAAGGAGAGATTAACATAGGACTTCATTTTCAATTGAGCGTAAAAGAGTCACTAATTAAAAATGTTGAGCATAATTTGTGCAATGACACAACAAGTTCATTCTCGTGATGCAAATTACGAAACAGACTGATTTAAATTCTGTGTACATAATTTCTCAAGCACCATTTCACTGCTTTCTATTGTTATAGTTTTTTTTGAGGCATCTTATTATTTCTTGGCGTATAAGATAACAGCCAATTAACTGCACACAACTGATGTGTTAACACTCTTTGACTGCTGCATGAAATTAATACAAGCAAATGAGGAAATCTGCGAACTGGAGCCTACAGTATGTGGTTGTCTGCATGTTTGGTAAATGGTGGGAAGTCCAAATCCTTTTGATGATCAGTTTATTTTGATTCGCTACTTTTTAATGCATCAAACTTTTTTTTCAGGTTTCAAGCTTTATCTTCTTTGGAGCTGCCTGAGCTCCATTTCTTCCAGACCCTGCGACAAGCAATTGTTTTTCAGGCGTTCAGTACTGCTGGGACATTGAGTCGTGTTGGTTGAGATAGGCTGGTGTCAAATAGTGATGTTTGAAGATTAGCAATACAAATAAGTGTTTATTTGCTTCCATCTTTGTTAATTTTACTTTGGTAACTAATTAACTGTGTTCAAAACTAAACTCGCCAGTGGTTGCGAGCTGAAGTGGGAATTGGAAAGTGTGGTGGGACCACTACATTGTCTACAGCCATTGAACAAATTAATATAGTTTTATCTTTTTTTGCCTAGCTTGTAACTGCTTGCAGTGTGCACTGTAAGTGAGAGTGAACGTGGACTTGTTGTCATACACGAGGAAAAGTAGCTGTACTGTAAATCTCAGCACACGGCCCTCTTAAGGCTTGTTAATATATATATATATATATATATGCTGCTGCTGCTGTTAGCTTCTCCACTGTTAATTCAGTTTACATTAGAAATACTCACTGATCTGTGTGTGAGATCTGAAAGACTGGTAGTCTTTCTCATTAGCATGTGGCACGCTACCGTGCACTGTCCAACCCAGCTATGCCGCAGGATTAGGGATCAGATAAACGAGATTACATCAGTCCAAAAACCCCATTACTATTCCCTCATTCACTATTTCTTTCTCCCGCTGAGACGAACACGTTCAGTTGGATGATAAATACTTGAGATTCGATTGGAGACTCAACTTTCAATTTTCTCAACATTCTCCTCTTGTGTGTGTGTGCGTGTGTGCGTGCGTGCGTGCGTATGTGCGTGCACGTGCACGGGTGCGTAGAAGTGTGTCCCTGCTATCTCTGCTAGCAGTGTATTGGGGTGACTATGTTCCTTACCCTGCCTGCTCTGTCACTGTGCAGTGAAAGATTGTACCAGACCAGAACACAGTCATGCTGGGTTTAATCCTCAGATGCCTGACTACACTCCTAGTTTGACAGAGAGAGAGCGAGAGAGATAAGGGAGGCAAGTAACAAGGGGATAGGCATCCTGTCTGTGCTCGCAGCCGTGTACTATGTTGCTGTAACTCCTGTTTTATATTAGTTCAGCTAAAGTGTGCACGTTCACCATGTGTCTGTCAACCATGTCTATTTGCGTATGCATCAAGCAATATGTTGTCTTTATTTGATACAGTGCCTCTCTTTACACCCCCGTCCCCCCAGACACACACACGCAGGCACACACAACAACACACACACACGCACGCGTGCACGCGCACACACACTCAACAACACACACACACAGCCTCACCTACAGCCCAGCCTTGCCTCTGTGTGATGTAAATCCCCAGCACGTCTGCCCCGCGCTACAGAGCAGACCCAGGGGTGGTGGAGGTAAAGAAACGAGGGGGATGGGGAGGGGGGGGGGGAGATCACCTGAATGTACAACTGCGGGCCGTGTTGACCCAGTCATCCTGAGATGTGGCATGTGGTCCTTTTAGTTACAGCATTTTTTATCGTTTCTAACCTTGTTGTATTGTCTGCAATCGAACATATATAATACAGTATAAAATGTCTCAATAGCTTCTATACTATGCTATGAGGCCTACGCTAACAAAAAAACAAAAAGAATGGGTCCGTTGCTTGCAGCACCACTTGTGCATGCGTAAGCGTAGCGCCTCTAGGGCCGCTCACACGTCACACATTTTGAGAACCACAGCACGCTTATCCTGACCACCCCCATGCCTCCAACTCCACACCAAGCTCCCGCAAGATGTCTTTAAAGGTCTGTGCGTGCCCCCTCTCCTCCCCGCCCCTCCCTCCATTTACCATGCCCTCTCCCAGCTGGGTGACGCACACAGTCCTGCTCTCTATGCTGCGAAGACAGCGACTGGCATGCTCAGACCCGGGCCCCACTTATCATGATGAATTTCAGATTCCAACAAAATACTGGTCTTCTTGCTCTTGCTGTGACCTTGTTTTCTCTTCTTTAGTAAGTGTCTCTCTGAGGCTAAGACAGCACTGTCAGAATATCTGATGTCACCCCTGGGTTATGAAAACTGTACACTCTTTGTGTTTTCTGCAGATATTAGTAACATTGTGCTCACGGTATCGGACACCCAGGAGGACAAAAGAGCATTGTTGCCAAGCCTGAGAGAGGGCTCTGTCTTTTAAATGAGCATAACGAGCAGGGCGAGACTTTAAAATACAGCTGACTTAGATATTATTCTATTTTGCTGGTGCAAGAGATAATCTATCAGCGTGAAGTTTCTCTTGTGTAGAAATATATGCCTTATAAGACGTGAGCACTAATACATTTAAGTTACACTCCTCGATATGTGCAGTTAAGTTACAGAAACACTGTGCTGGTTTTAAACTTGTGCTTGTCCTTTCCAAAGCTGTGTGCTGAGTGGTCATATTCCTCATATCAATCTCCCAGTGATGGCACTTATGTCATAATTAGCGTGTGCTGTCATTTTGAAATGGAATTAGATTTAGATTAATTTTACACAGACATACACGATGCAGTCTTGGTCAATGCGATGCAAACCATTCTCTAAGGCTGAACGCAAGACATTAAACATCAATAGAGAGTCAGCCATGGCCAAAGCAATATATCCAGATTAATGACCTTTGGCAAGAATAGGACAACAAACACCATAAAAACATAAAGTAGGCTACTGTAAAATGCAGAAATACTGCAGTATTAGCAAAAAGTGTGTGATTCACAGACATGCAAAGTAGTACACAAGAATAAAACAGCTGTAGAACAGCCCAATAAATAATATGAATACCTGTTTAACATCATGAGTATTCCTGGTTAATTCATGTGATTTAGAGTTGCATCATCTTTGCTAGGTGCCAACTTTTATTTGAAAACTCATTCAATTGTTTGAATATTCTTTCAGAACATGTTGAATTCCCCCTGCGGTATGGTTTGAGATCCCTCTTGGTGAACACCACTCGTATCAACAAAGCCGTAGCACTGCGCTTTGCTTCTCAACGCATTTCGACGTGTGATGCGTTGCCCATGGAGGACAGCAGAGCGATGCTGTTATGATTTGAGCTGGAAGTTAGGAAGAATGACTGACCATACCTTAAAGTGCTTAGGTTTACTGTACGTTTGACCCCACATGAATGTTATCTGATTGACTGGTGGTCAATTAGAATTAGCATCTTTTTAAAACTGTCTTTTGTGAGGAATAGTTGAACTTGTACAATACTGTGTGAATTGATGCTGCTGACAGAAGCCATAATTTTCCAATAGGGCGCAGATTACAAAGTGTACAGGTCTGGCTGATGACATTTGTCCTCATGGAGAAAACATCTGGTAGTTGAGTGGGGAAAGAAGCCCTATATCATCGCTGATCTGTATGTAAATGTCAAAAGGGATTATGATGAGAATGTTCAACTGACATCTTTTCTCAATGGATTCTAATTGTGTTTTCACAGAGTGGCAAAGTGTTCCTGCTGGGAGAAAGACAGACTGGGGTTTAAGTGGGAGGATTGAACACCCAGAGAGAGAAGATGCAAATATGCAGTCATTAGAGATGTTTACATGAAGCTTGTACAACGTACACTACCAAGGCTTGTAAAGCATTCGTTGTGTGTACCACCTTATCACCTATAAATTAAATGTATTCTTTATAGATATATTTATAATGGTTATGTATGCATACATTTGTATTATTCAAGGGTACACTGCCTTGACTCAAATGAAAAGCCATTGACTGTCAGGTGAAACTACAAGAAAAGGAATTCTATATTTTAAACGCCTATTATCATATTTTCCGTATTACTAACATATGAGGCCATTTCCTCAGTGCTCATGGGGATCAGCCAGCCAGTCAATGAGTTCTGCTGTTACCCAGAATGACTGCAGGAATTGTGAGTGACACCCAGGTTTGGCAGGTGTTGCTGGGTGCTCCTTACTTCAGACCAGGATAATGAGACGTGTCCTGCTGTCGGGCATCTGTGGCACTGATCCAAATCGCCTTCAACAGATTACAGTATGCACACACGCACACAGCCAGAAATGTGCCACAGTTTATACTTTATAAGTACTTTTTCTACTTAGCCATGGGATTCTGAGCAAATTAGATTTTAGCAATATGAGCAAAGGAGACTTTGTAAGATCAATGGATAATGTGTGGTTTTATGTGTGTGTGTACCTGTATATATCTATGGGTCAGTGTGTACATGTCAATGCTGATGAGGATTTTGGCAGCACGGAGATTAAGTGCATTCATCTTCATTTGCTAGCTGGCACTATCGTGTAGCCTGCCTACTGGAACAGCAATGCTCTTGTTCCCCTGAGAGACACCCTAGTGAGTGGACATTGGGACCAGATTACCCCCTCCCCTTTATTACATTACATTCCAGTGCTTTCTTTCTTCTCTGGTGTTCTCTGGTACTAGGTATTCAGCTGAGCCATCCTCCCATCTAGTCGCAGATCAGCAAATGTCATCCCCTTTATGACCATCTGCTTATTGTCACTCTGGCATTTGACAAGCAACACAACAGATAGCATTGTCCATGCCATATGTCTTAAAGGCTGATGTTCAGTGCTTATACAATAACTGTCTCATCTGTAACACACACATACACAACACTGGCCAATTTGATTTGACAGGATTATGAAGCCCCTTTTCATTGATTCACTTCTGATTAATTGCTTATTGAATTAATCATTATTTCACCATATTAATTTGTGGGAGCAGGGGAAATTAAAATGGACTGTCCTATATTATCACCCTGTGTTTTTGGGTGGATGCGTCCATGAATGACAAGCAAGAAGGAATCGCTGCAGAATTGTAACAATGTGTATCTTGTGAATGGGGATTTGGCAGAGGGCCAGCTTTGACAGATAGAGACTAATGGATGAGCTTTTGTCTGGCGCGTGACATTTGTCATTGTAAATATGTAAAAGAAAAACACATTGCTTTGTTGTTGTATAGCATTCGTCAGGTTAGAATGATGGAGGGGCCGCTTTCTATTGCTGCTGTGAATGGCTCTTGAGAGGAGTGGGACGAGGCGAGAGCGGTTCACCGTGAATTTTAGACGTCAGCTTGGATTGAGAGAGATTGAAAACTCTGCGCTCCGAATCAGAAAAAAATAGTTTTTGTCCTGAAATGAAACAGGAGGCAGAGCCAGTGAAATAAAATGACACGTATATAAAAGGGTAACTTACAAATAAAACTTTCTTATAGGAAAGTTGGAACGAAATAAGGCCAGACACATTAACGCAGTGAGTTTCTGAGAAGTGGGAAGAATCATAAAAAAGAGAAGAGTGGGTACTCGTGTGGAGGTAAACCAAATGGCCGCCAACATGGGAATAGCAGACAAGAAGATTGCTTCTATTTTCCGCTGTGTCTGTACATGCGTCAGAGCAGCAGAAGTGACTTCTGTTTTTCAGTGCCTTACATAATTACCTGGGTGAAGCGGTATACTGTAGAGGCCATGAAGACTTCAAACTACACTTCTGACGCTTGTCTCGAGCCCACACTGTGGGCTTTAAGTGGTCCATTATCATGCATCGACAGCATAGCCTAAATATAGATTAGGCCGATTTAAAATGGCACTTATTTGTCAGATTGTGATAAAACACTCTGAGAACCTGAAATTGAATGCTGAGAAAAGTCAGTCCAAAAACAAATTGTATTATGTAAAAAGGTGAAACACATAATACATTATTTTTTTTGCTATGATTTATGCGCATTCAATTAGGTAGGTTTTGGTTGTAAGGACAAGCTTCAGTTTCATTTTGCCTTGAGAATCAGTCTAGAAAGCCTATAGGAATAATTTTTAATGTGTCCGAGTAGCAAATTAACTTCCCAATCAGGGTGGTGTTGATAGCTAAAGCTGTGGTTAAGGTTTGCCGACAGCGAAAACGACCAGATTCATCCATTCAACTGCCAAGTATTTTTTTGAATGTACCTGCCATGACATTGACAAACAGTTTCAATGAGCTCCCCAGATGGACTTGTGAGAACAATTCCTCTGTCAGGTTAAGATGCTGAAGCAGCAGTTTTAAAAGTGTCAAAATCTGTTAATACGATGTTCATATTTAGACATTACTGTAACATTAAACTATGTATTTTTCATATTTCTTATTTGATTTAATATCCAAGAACCCTCCCCCCAATGTATTAAATTGACCTGACCTGACTTGACGTAGAGTATAGGTAAACCAACCTACTGTATAAACTGGAATACAGTAGCTTATCAAACAACATTCTACATTATGTCCAGAACATTAGTTCCCGACTGATAATCCCCCATTAATTATTATTATCATAAAACTATACCAACAGCTGAAACACACGTGTGCACATACCCATATGTAGCTATTGCATTCGACAAACAAGATGGAGGCAGTCTCCTTGGTGGTAGCTCAAGTAGGCCTGCAGCCTGTTTGACTAGCTTCCTGCTACTCAATATTCATGCTGTGGGTAACATTGGAATTGTTACCATGAAATATGAATGCTGTGTAGAGAGAAGGAGAGACGGTTGACCTTTAACAGCCACCTGAGGATTGAAGCAGGGTGGAACAGATGCAGGTATTTTAAAAAGTTTGACATAGACTTTATGTGTGAAATCAATACGAGGGCTTAGTGTGTGTGTGTGTGTGTGTGTGTGTGTGTGTGTGTGTGTTCCAGTGAGAATGAGGCAGATTGGTTTCACCTGCATCAATGTGTTATAGATGAACCCCAGCAGCAGGGTGCTGAGTACTCAGCAGAGCAGACCGAGCAGGCTCCATTCCCTCTAGTGCAATGCAACACAGCAGAGGAAGGCTTCAAAAGATACATTTCCTGAGCATTTTGTGACGGCACAGACTGCAATGAGTCACACCAAACACCGGTGATGTCCCTTAAACACACAGTGGGGTCCGAACATCCACACTCTCTCTCTCTCTCTGTTTCTCTCTCTCTTTCCAAATGTCTCTCTCCTTCAGACTTTCCATTCTGTTCTCCCTTTTTTCATCGTATGTCTCTCTTCCCCTCCATATCTATTCTCATGTCCTAAATGTCTGCTCATATTTATTTATCTCCCCAACTATTGGTTTGGTTTCATCATTCATCAAAATGAAATCTAACAAAATGTTTTGAAATGAAGTGTAACTTCAGATGTTGTGCTTTATTACATTATTTTTCTGCCAACTGTCAAGTCAGATCAGTAATCAGCATATTATTCTAAAATATAATATTTTATATAAGATTATAGAAGGTTTGAACCATTGTAGTCCTACTAGGGATATGGTGTTTGCACATTATTTCCTTTAAAATATAATTTATAGTGTACTTTTAGCATTTAGGCAAATTTCCGGTAACTAATTTGAGGCTCCGTTGCTGTGAAAAAACGATCCATTGGAGTGAATGGAGATTACACAACTCTCTTTTTACATGGCTCTTGGTGAAAGCTGCATTGAGCCTGCAGACGCTGATAGAAATCATGTGGAAATGGGGAGCGCTTCACAACATTCCCTTTGGGTTTAACCTACTAATATAACCTCTTACGTAAGTTACGTGGCCAGCAGAGGTGCAATGGGTAGAGCCAACTCCTCACCAAGTGTGTAAATGCTGCATTTACATGGAACACGGCAGACAGTAGATGACAAACACTTTCTGAACGCCACGGCATAAAGGTCCAACAGAATGGCAGCTGCTATGGCGATGTCGCATTGTTAACAAATAATTTAATAAAAATATATTCAACACAATTATTTAGTAGCAACTGTTTTATGTAATTATTTTTTGTATTGTATGCCTATCTAATATTTTAGTGTTGTTGCACCAAAAGTATTACCTTCTCGATTCTATGTTTTCTCCATGTGTGAGGGAGCTACGAACATCCAGTTGTAAATGCCGTCACAGAGGACAGCATTGAATTGTTGAAAGTTAAATTATTTTAACTTTCAACGGCAACGTTTGCCGTTGCCGCCGTCGGTATATTTTTGCCAGCCTGCTCTTGTCCACTAACATGATATCCGGCTTGCCGTCTGCCGTGTTCCATGTGAACGCAGCATTACTGCTCCCGGTAGATAGGTCAGGTGTCTCCTTGCATGGCTAACTTCCCCATCGGTGTATGAATGGGTGTGTGAATGGGTGTGTGAATGTGTGTGTGAATGGGTGAATGTGAGGCTATACTGTACAGCACTTTGAGTGTCCGGAAGGTTGGAAAAGCGCTATATAAATGCAGTCCATTTGACCACGAACGTATTACTGTAGAAATAATACTTGTATAAGTGTTAGTGAATGCGTGTGTGTTGTGGTGAAAGGGACGAATGTGTAGGTGGTTGCATGTGACCATAACAACGTGGTGTGGGACCATTTCTTTATTAATATCGAGTTTCTAATGATTCAAGTGAGTCATAGAATGAGTCACCACAAGAACGTCATGTCAGTCTGCCCAAAGCACCTGAGGCTCACAGACCCAGGTTGTGAGACAAAGCTAAAAAAGGAAAACCACATCAGAAATTAGGTATAACGAGTGTTTTGTACAAAGCCGTAAAAGCCAGACACAGGCACAGATTTACAAAAGCTAATTTTGTTGGAAAACAGGAAAACCACAAGAAGAACACAAGGGGATAAACAATCAAAAAGCATGGCTCTGTCTGTGTTGTAAACATCTGCCAACACTCTATTATCTAAGATTTAAACATGCAGTCATTTATTCAGATTATGGGTCTTTAGGTTGATGTATATGCTAAAACACTGGAGGCATACAGAATGAGTTTCTTCATAGAAAACCCTCACATCCAATCATCCATCCATCCATCCATCCATCCATCCATCCATACATCTTCATCAGCTTATTCGTAGTTGGGTCGTGGGGGCAGCAGCTCCAGCAGGGGACCCCTAACTTCTCTTTCCCGAGCCATATAATCCAGCTCTGACTGGGGGATCCCGAGGCATTCCCAAACCAGTGTGGAGATATAATCTCGCCACCTAGTCCTGGGTCTTCCCCGAGTCCTCCTCCCTCCTGTACATGCCTGGAACACCTCCCTAGGAAGGCGCCAAGGGGGCATCCTTTTCAGATGCCCGTACTGCCTCAACTGGCTCGTTTAAATGGAAAGAAGCAGCGGCTCTACTCCAAGTTCCTCACCCTATCTCTAAGGGAGACGCCAGCCACCCATTTTGGCCGCTTGTACCCGTGATCTAGTTCTTTCGGTCATGATCCACCCTTCATGACCATAGGTGATGGTAGGAATGCAAATTGCCTGGAAAATCAAGAGCTTCGCCTTCTGGCTCAGCATTCTATTCTTCACCACAGTGCGGAAAAGTGATTGTAATACCGCTCCCGCTGCTCATATTCTCCGGCCAATCTCCCACTCCAATGTACCCTCACTCACAAACAAGACCCCAAGGTACTTGAACTCCTTTACTTGGGGTAAGGACTCATTCCCTGCCCAGAGTATAGGCACTCTATCGGTTTCCTGCTGAGAACCATGGACTCATATTTAGCTGTACTAATCCTTATCCCAGCAGCATCTGCCGTAGCAGAAGCAAAGCAGCGGGTGTGGGAGAGGTTCAGAGAAGCCACAAAGAAAGTTTTTCTGGAAAACACCTCAGTAGGGGGAAGCGGGATATCATTCAATCTGTGTCCAGTAAAGATGGGACGCTATTGACCTCAACTGTGGAGGTAATTGGGCGGTGGAAGGAACAATTTGAGGAACTCCTGAATCCGACTGACACTCTCTATGGTAGAGACAGAGCTGGAGACTGATGGGGGATCATCGTCAATTTCCCTGGGGGAGGTCACTGAGGTAGTCAAACAACTCCACAGTGGCAGAGCCCCTGGGATTGAATCATCACCAAATGCTAAATGCTTTGGATGTGGAGGGGATGTCATCAACATCGCGTGGAAAATGGGGACAGTGTAAAAGGAGTGGCAGACTGAGGTGGTGGTTCCCCTTTTCAAAAAGGGGAACCAGAGAGTGTGTGTCAATTACAGGGGTATCACACTACTCATCCTTCCTGGTAAAGTCTACTCCAATGTGATGGAGAGGAGGGTTCAGCCAATTGTCGAACAACAATGTGGATTCCGTCCTGGTCGGGGAAAACAGCTTTTTACTCTTGCATGTATCCTGGAGGGAGCCTAGGAGTATGCCCTTCTGGTATACATGTGTTTTGTGGATCTGGAGAAGGCGTATGACCCAGTCTCCCAGGAAATACTGTGGAAGGTGCTGCGGGACTATGCGGTAAGGGGGTCCCTTTTAAGGGCAATCCAATTCATGTATGCCTAAAGTGAGAGCTGTGTACAGATTCTTGGTCAGACTCATTTCAGGTAGGAGTTGGTTTCTGCCAGCGCTGTGCTTTGTCACCAATCCTGTTTGTGATATTCACGGACAGGATATCGAGGCGTAGTCATGATGGGGATCTCATCCCTGCTTTTTGCAGATTATGTGGTCCTGATGGTGATGGCATCATCAGTCCATGACCTCCAGCACTGGATCAGTTCACAGCTGGTCTGCATCATAGTCTGTATTATTGCATCTTCTACATATACACAATGCAAACATTTTCTACTTCTATACTACCAAATACGTATCATTTTAAACCTTCACTAAGGCAACATATTTGCAAACAATCTTCCCACGGTGCATTGATCACATTTTTCATAGCGTATCTAGTACAGTATCTCCAAACGAGTCACACACTATGCTTCAGCAAAAGATGTAGGTGCAGAAACAGCTGCAGGGATAACTGCTGTTCAGAAAATGTGGGCCAGATTGTAAACAAACTAGTGAAAAGGAAGGTTGAACAGATCAGCAGGGGAGGCAGTGCATGGTTGTAGGACACAGGCGTACTTTTTGGATGATACTGTAGCTGTAAAATGTCAATATTTTGCTTATTATTTTGTTTTGAACATTTAGTGTGTAGTCCCCCGTTTTTTGTGCGTATAGTTATAGTTTTTATTTTGTTTAGGAAAGTATAATACTTTTTCTAAACCCACAGATCAAGTCCGGGCAGTTCCGTCGTTTACCATTCTCGTTGCTCCGCCCCTGTCACTTCCCGGTCACCTTGCTGCGGAGGGGAGCAGGTTCGGAGTTCACACTCAGCCCTTTCCTTAATCCATGGTGTCAAACTCACACAGGGACCATAGAGTGAATAACGTTTCTTGTCAGACAACAGGCAGCCATTCCACAGTTTGTTACTGGGACAAAGTCCTCTTTGAGGGAGTGAGTGAGTGAGTAACTCTCCTTTCCTCCCCCAGTTTCCCTGTGATAGGTATAGCGTTACACCCTGGCCTGAGGTAAAACCTGTCCTGGTGAGCTGCTTTACAGGCGAACACTGCTCGTCCAGTCATGTAAGTAAAACAGGGATCTGTTTGTTACATTTATTCTACCTCTTTCTTATATTATGTAATATGTAATATATGTGTAATATGTAATCTAATACTCTATCCTGTGTCATTTGCAAATATTATTATTATTTGCATCATTGGATCTCTGTGTCTTTGCACGTATGTGTGTGTGTGTGTGTGTGTGTGTGTGCACAGTTCATATGTGCACTTTGTCAAATGTATGCTTTCTATAGACAGAACCATAAGTAATGCTACAGTAGACACAATTAAGTCCAAGTTGGGCACGTTCACACACACTCTATACTACACACACGCACACACACACACAAACACACATCCGTTAAGCAGTAAATATGTATAAGTGTCCACATACATAGATCAGTAATAATATAAATAATTGGCATACATAAAGGTACATGCCTCTCAACTACTGTGTGGAGATATGTGTTGGCTTATTTGTAACATATTAACACATTATTATGATAACACATTATGTTGACTAGATGCACTCTGAGTTTAGTCTAACATTAGTTCTTCTTTTGCCCACAACTATGCTGATTATAGTTAAAATACAAGTTCATGTGAACATGCATCTATTTTTGTATCCTGTGTATTCCAGCTTTCTGTTTCCATATGTGTGGGCATGAAACTAGTTTCTGTATAATAGCATTTTAGAAAAAAGTCCTTCTGGAATGTTCTGTATCTCTGAGCATGTCAGAACAGAGCTTACTGTCCTGTTCAGGCCTAACTTTTGTCTAAAGTTACTTCACTCTCTGACACTGTGCAGGTTTTCATACACCAATGTTGTTGTTTTTTTAGCTTGTCTTAATACTATTGTCGCTAAAATAGCATTAACACAGTGCTATTATCTATCTTAGTATTTATGAGCTTATTATTGTTCTAGATCCAACAACAATTCAACAATGAGATGTTAAACGTTGACCTTGGGGCTGTATGCAATCCCGTAAACAAATCATTGCTCCTGCTCTCGTCTTCTATTTTTTACCTGAGGCCGATGGTTACCTGGTATACCTTATAATGGTGTATTTTTCCTTTGAGCTGAGCTACACTATAGAAGTATAGTGAGGAAAAAATACACTTCTGACATGTACGTCTTGGTATTAAAACCTGAAAACATGTCAGTACAGTGAAAGACGTGCAGCACATAAAATCTCAAATGATTAACCCAGTACAGTGGTTGCGTAAAAGGAGGCTCATTTTTTTGCCATGGTACTATCAAGCAATCCGTGCTCCGATCGAGCACTATACTAGAGACAACTCAGAGGGTGTGTTTGTTTGACTAATGAGGTTTGTTTGATTATTATTCATGTGAAACACAGACACTGTGCATAGCAACAGACTAGTTGACAGGGGACAATCAAAACGCTGACACAAACCCACTTAGCTTGTCATCGGTTTGTTATTTAACACAACCGTCAAAGCTGACTTGGCACAGCTCACTAACTCACCAAATCAGCCTGGATCACAGGACCTGGGGAAGCATTAACAACACTGTCTAGTTAGGTTTATGTACAATATATTAAGAATACTGTCGCCTTTCAAATAATTCACCAGCTCCTCAAAAAATTGTTCAGAGAACAAATGATGCAGTTTAATCTAGGACATGTAAAGACCACAAAGACTGACCAAAGACAATGGAGTAGCTCTTACTTACACTACTCCACACACCCGTTTTGATCTAAAATCTCATGGAATCACTCAAACAAGAAGAGTGGTTACTTTATATGGCTTGTATGTATTGTTCCCATTGGCGGTGGGGTTGCTGATGTGGTTATTAATAGAATATTAGCTCTGGTCATAACCTGATGGGGCTCTGCGTTGCCGAGCAGAGCAGCATGGTTCAACAGTTTGTAGTAGTTATGCCATCTTGTCTCTTCAGAGATTAGCAGAGAGATAATGAGCTCTGGGAGATGCTGCCTGAAGTCACGGGTGTGTCTTCTCTGTGCATAATAATGTTTATTTTCGCTGTGCGTCTTTAGCTGAATAGATTGTTATGTCATCATTGGACATTTGTCATAAAATGGTTTTAGTAAAGTATTTTAATGATTCTCAATTTAGATGGAATATATTTTATTACTGTTATCAAATTATTTTATCTGTAATTATGTTTTGAGTACACGCGTTATGATTTTTTATACTATATGTATGCTGTTGATGTTGCTGTTTAAAAAAATCCGGTCATACCATGTTCATGTACACATGCATGTGAGTTTATGAGATTCAGTAGGATTTAGTCTAGCTGTCTCTGTGTTTGACTCCAAAGGTAAACGTATTGGGTTTGAGCCCCAGCAAGGACCCTATAAGCATCCTTGAACATGATGCCTTGTAGCACACTGTTCATACTCACTCTATTGTAAGTGGCTGTAGATACAATAACACCTATTGTAAAACACCTATCTTTGTGGGGATCACTGGTCAGAACCTTCGGCAAGTATAATTGAGCTGATGTGCATTCTGCGCTATATGCACTCTGTTGGGCACATAGCTCATATATCTGTGTGCTATATTTCTATTCACTCTAAGACATTTAACCCAACTTCAAGTACAACAAGGTCGGCAGTCCAAGTTCAATGTGAACTCTGGACCCTGGGGGAAATATGTCCAGTCCACAGAGCCCAAGCCATACGCTCCCGAAAACAGTTTTACTGCATATTATGTCAGACATGACTGCATTAATATTCACTATACCTCCTCCACTATATTCACATTCCTTGCCTTTAGTTATCTTGTCTGTTTTTAAACAGCGTTTCCCAGGAGTAACACGTGAATTCATTTTTAGTCGTGTTTTTCTTTTCTTTGTTTCCCGCCACAGTTCTCGTCTGATCTGCTCTAGTTAAGATCAGACCTGAAGAGAATTTCAAATCGCTATCCTTTTTCATTTTCTCTCTCTCTCTCTCTCTCGCTCTCTCTTTCTCTCACTCTCTCTCTCTATCTGTCTGTATCTCTGTCTATGTCTGTCTGCTTTGAAAGTGCTCAGCTCCAGAGATCAAGGCAGATCACAACAACTGCTTTATATTGCAGGATCAAGCATCTGTCTTAGGTGGGAAGGTGTTCATCATGCTAAGTTTTCCTAGGGCTGTCAAAACTTAACTATACAGCATGTGTGTTTATAATTGCACTTGCCTCAGTTGATTTGCATGTACGTCCACATAATGTCCATCTGTATGGCCATATACTGTATACTAAATTGTGTAGGGAGCACATTTGGTCAATAGCTGAATAGGTCATACACTAATCATTGTGTGTAAACACATTCTGTTAGAATTGTGACATCAGCAGTCACCATGGTTGACTAAGCATCATACCATTACATATCAACCTGCTTTGGAATGTATTGCTAAAAGCCGTTCCTAGCAAATAGTATGGCTAGATTTCTAAATAAGATAGACAGGCAATGGCCAATAGTTATAAAAGAGTTATGGGAAAAAGACAGTTGATCCATTGCCTTTATTATCTGATATTTAGCTTGCATTTGTTGACCCAGCATATTGTGGTGCTACAAGGTCGTTTTACATCTTGTTAAGCAGCCAAGAGACCTGAAGAGCTGGTCCAGAACGACAGCTACCAGGGTGCCAAGTAGACGGCTGTTGCCAGGGTGACGTGATTCTGACTGGGCCCATCTGTTCGTCCCTCATGTGCTATGGGAGGCCGTCTGTTTTATAAATGACGTGTATGGTGGCATGGCTACAAAATTGTACCCAACAGAAACGTGCCCATGCTGACTTGGAATCATGTCACAACCCAGGCAGCATTAAGAGGCGGGCATTTTCACCTTGCCCGAACAGCAGGTGCCAATAGGCTTATACCGTATATGTCTGTCTGTCTGTGCTGAGGAAAGGGGGGATTGATGGTTCGGAGATAACAAATTATGTTTTCAGTGGTTGAGTTGTATTCCTCTGTGCCACGGGGAAGGAGTCATTACTGCTGTTGCTAGTCATGGTGCACAGTCACTTCTGTGTGTGTGCGTGTGTGTGCGAGTGTGTGCGTGTGCGTGCGTGTGCGTTTGTGTGTGTTTGTGTGTGTTTGTGTGTGTGTGGTATCACAAACCCGTGCTATCCGGCTGCGCAGAGGAAGAACAGCTGATTTTCACCTCCTTCAGCCTCCACCTCCCTATTTCCTATTTCCTCCAGTTTCCTACATGGCCCCCCCACAACAATGAGCATCCAGGGGGACGCTGAGCCTGCCGTCGCCATGGCAACCGGGGGTGCAGCCACGGCGTCGCCATCGGCGCCGCCCTACGCCGCCGCGGCATTGCCGTCGGCGCCGCCCTACGCCGCCGCGGCATTCACTCCCGCGGACCTGTGCCCGTGCTGCGGCCAGAGGCACCTGCTGGAGGAGAACCACGAGTACCTGTACAGGGACGAGGTGGACGATGACCTCATCTGCCACATCTGCCTGCAGCCCCTCATCCGGCCCCTGGACACGCCCTGCGGCCACACCTACTGCCAGGAGTGCCTGACCAGCTTCCTGATGGAGAGCGACTTCTGCCCCGTGTGTCGCGCGGCCCTCATGCTGCAGAGCTGCAGGAAGCCCAGCCTGCTGGTGCACAAGCTGCTGGACAAGCTGACGGTGGCCTGCCCCTTCCCCGACCACTGCAGCGACACCATGGCCCGCGGGGAGCTGCAGGACCACATCAAGAGCAGGTGAAGTACGGGTGGGCGGGCGTTATTCAAGGCAGCTTACGATGCCAACAGATATTAGTAAGGTATCTTGCAGCTGGATTGGTATCTTGCCAGCCTGGCTCCGCCCGACTATTGCTCTCAGATCAATTTATTTAAAAAAATGTTGCACTAGTCTGGAAACCCTGTTTTCAAGCCCTGTGTCCGCCTTGTGCTGGCAGACCAATCAGGGTGTGTTAGTTAGATGATGTTGAAGTCGAGCGTGTTTCAAATTGGTGGTAGAGATGAAGCGAAACAAACAGTTGTCGCTGATTGTTTAAATGCTGTTCAATAGTTTCAGAATTAACTAGATGTCTACGCCCAGTAGGAGGCAAGGGCTGCTAACACTTCCCAGTAGAGTGTGGCTAGACCATATTCACAAAGTGAATATTTGGTCTGGTTACACTAGGCTATCATCTTGCAGCTGGATTGGTGATTGGATCATCACTTGCCAAGTAAACAACTTCTCAGATAATTCTGTGTAGGAAACCATCGGGCGCATTAGGTCACAGCTCAGTGATATAACAAGACATTACTGGGCCTCGGTGCAGCACACTGCAAGCGACTAGCGGCGACGAAAGACAATTGAAAGTCAATGTGATCCAGCGACTTCAAGCGATGATGAGACGAGAAGTGGGTACTGATTTAAACGAATCTTAATTTCAGGCGACGCGATCGAGGCGACTTCCAACGGGAGCTACCGTTGACTGACAGATTGACTGAAACAATTAGAGTGGGAAATATATACGAGAGGGATACCAAGGCAATCAAAGCCTGGAATGTAAACAAGCAACTAATTTTCAGCTGCAAAGCGATGGGCGACGAGATCGGATCGCTTGCACTGTGTCCGAGGCTAAAGTTTTTGTGCATTGCATCGTCCAGCTCTGATCGTCCCCTACCGGCTCTGGCTGTTGCAGGCCCTAAATGAGATCATATATACAGTATAACTACAAGTAATATATTACTAGAATTACTTGTAGTTACGCCCCTGCCAGGGCTCCAACCCATGACCTTCTGGCTGGGAGCTGAACACATGTACCTGCCCCCTATCACCTACCATACATTTCCATTTTTGACCACCAGACAACAGACGGCATGCCCGCTCTTAAAGGTACATTCAAACAAGTATTCATTCTGTAGAAAGCTTTTTGAACCCGATCAAAACAAAGGGAGAGATTTTTGATGAATTTGGAAAAAAAGTGTAATCATGTAAAACTGACAAGTTTATGTTTTAACAATATTAACACCAAATACGGACTTTTCGCAGCATATACAAGCAAATTAGTTTTGAGAATAATGACTAACTGTTTCAAGAGTCCTGAGAATATCTTATAACATTCTTTGTTTGCACGGTTGTACAGTAACTGTGCTTTCATTGAACAAACACAACAGATAGATTCTTTTTTCCATTCTAATCATCTAGTGTTGTCCAGCTAACCCTCCCCCAGTGGTCTAACTGTTATTAGCCTTCCACTGCTGTCCCAAAGGGGGAAATGCACTTCCGCAACCCAGGCTTTCGTCTGAACCCGGTCCCAGCGTGTTTACATATCATTGAAAGTCTGTACTTGGGTTTCGCATTCTGGGTCCTGTTTTCATTAATGCTCATTAACGCTTGGTTAGCCCCGAGGGCTCAGGGATAATTACTGCGTGCAGCTACATCTCACACTCAGCCAGAGCACATTACATAACGTAAACACAAAGAAACTCCCTGACACAGCGTCCCCTGTTCTCCCCTGCTCCCTTACACCTCCTTCTCCACCTCCTCGTTTCCTCCTGTTACACCCTGGTTCTCCTATAGCTGCTAATACTTCCGTTCCTCTGCAACCGTCCTGCTTTTCTCTTTCTATTATGGTTTTCTACTCTGTCGCTTTCATGTAGCGGGAAGGTTTTAATGAGGCGGGGAGTGCTGAGAAGCACCCATGGATTCTCCCTTACTCAAGAGGTGTGATCTAAGGAGTGAAAGGTTTCATCCAGAGAGAGGAGTCTCTTGACTCTTGTCTATTGGTTCAGTGAAGTGTCCTCAACAGATCACCCACCTCTGCTTGTCTCATTCATACCGTGTACACATTAGTGCATGTCCCTTACAATAGGTATGTTATATAATACGCTTTCTGATGGCCAATCAGATGACACCATTAATCGGAAACTTGTTTTACAACTATTTACACTTACTGTATTGCAGTGACATTGTCACGTCAAGACCTCCATGGACTTAAAGCACACCCTTAGGCAGTGTGATTGTTTATTCATCTGCCTGTTTGGCCATTCATGCCGCAATCTATCCAGAGCATGTTCCATTAAATGGTCCCATTATGCAAACTTCAGGTTTTTCCAGTTGCGTGGTCAATTGTGTCTCAAAGGGCTGTCTCTGGTATTCATATAAAACGACTCTCTGATTTTGCCCCAAGATGTGATGTGAAGTCTTGCCACTCCCATACAGCCAATCAAGTTAGGATATAAAAAAAACAATGGTGCAACACCAACTGAAAAAGCTCAGCTCACAACACCAACTGAAACAGCTCAGATAAAAAGGTAGAAATGTAGAAGAACAGAGAGATTGTGGGTTTGTTTTTCAGACACATCTCAATCCTCCAAGCAGGCTTCTGTGCGTCCAGCTTTAAAAACATACAAGGTCCAATATTATATGAAAAAAAATCAATGTCTATCTATCAATGTTTTTTTTTATCTCTATAGGATTAGCATACATATATAGTATACAGGAGGCATAATCTCAGCCCTCCTTCATGTCGACCAAGTGTAATTAATTCAGTACTGTGAGTGGAAAATGTGTGTGTTATTGTGTGTAGTTGTATGTGATGACTCCTGTGGGGCAAAAGGGTTCTGTTCACAAACTGCATCCTGTCACAATCCAATTACATTTCCATTTCCTGCATGCCCTGTGGTCCCATTGCTCTGCATACCGTTCAAATACCCCAGCATGACTTTTTCTTCAACACACATCCAAACACACGCACACACGCACACGCACAAACTGCCTTGAACCATGCTACTCCCAACCATGAAATACTAATTCAGTGTATTTACACCAGTTAAGTGTGTTTCTCAAGGGGAACAGACAACTCAGTTATCAGACTTTCTTGCTCGAAAGTCACAAAATGTTTACCTGGGAGATAAGGAATGGGCAGAGAGTAGACCAATGTGAGAGGAATATGAAACATGTAAAGCTGAATTAAAAGGCACAGGAGTAGGATGAAAAGTATGTGTTTCAATATAGACAAATATTGTAGACCAGGAATGGTTGAGGCGGGAAGAAATTCAATTGGGAAATATTTGGCACTTTACGTTCAAAGTGCTTTAGCCACTGTCTCTCCCAGGGGTGAGGTGTTTTCCTATAGCGAGATGAATTACGAAGAGAGGAGATGAAAAGAGAAACCAGATGGAGGAGTCATAAACGGAGAATAGGAGGCAATTGTAAGCAGTTCTTATTTATCTGTGGGTGCCGGAAAATACCTGCAATTTTAGTTTGCAATTGTTTATAATGTTCTGCCTTAGCCCCTTCAACCTCTGCTCCAATCACCCTCCTTTATTCCCTGCCCCAGTCTGCTCAGCCAATCACTGTTGGCGTCTGTGATGACAGAGTAAGGTGTAAGAGCTTATTGTAGAGTGCCTTTTCCACCTTGGCTGAAAATGAATGAGCAGATCCACATATGGATGCGTGGATGGATGTATTAATACATGAGCACAGACGGTCAGTGTACTGTTACGTTGCCTCTAACCAAGCCTCTCTTTGCTGTAATGAATATTCATTCACGACTGTGTTGCCCTCTGTGCATGCATGCATGTCTTTTTGCGTGCGTGTGTGTGTGCGTGCACGTGCGCGTGTGTTCCAACCAATCTGCCGCGCGAGAGCAGTCTTTGGCAAAGTGGGGGGTGGAAACGCACACATACACACACTCACACACAAACGCCATCGCTCACCACCGTCTTCTTCTTCTTCGTGGGCCTATGTGTATGTGTGAGTGTGTGTGTGTGTGTGTGTGTGTGTGTGTCTGTGGGGGGGGGGGGGGAACGCAGTGTGCGTGTGTGTTTGTGTGTGTGTGTGAGTTTGTACGTGTGAGATGCATTTATACTTATGTGTGTGTGTGTGTGTGTGTGTGTGTGTTA
>JAODLL010000019.1:125754-160574 GCA_026546735.1 Forbesichthys agassizii
AGGTTGCATGTTGCTCATGTATTTCTATGTGACATCAAGCTAATTCACCAAAAGTTGAATTTGTATAATGCTTTTTTTACTCAAATTTAACAGGGGTGCCAATAATTGTGGAGGGCACTGCGCACGCGCACACGTCAGATTTATGTAGTAGGCCTACACATTTGCACCAGATTAGGTAGTAAGATCTTAAAAACTACAATCATGGATTCACTGCATGTATTTAGAGAACAAATGCAGACTAGCAGTAGGTTATGTATAATCACTAACATTGTGTAGGGGCTAATATTGGAAAACTCTGGGAAGGTAAGATACAAACAGGTTAACATGATTCATTATAGTCTTTTATGATTTGCATGTTAGCTTTCACAAAGTTAGTTTACAAAGCTAAGACATGAAGACAGTTTTCTTGTACAAACTCTTTTAATTCTTTGTTTGGTGACACGTTGGTTTAAGGCTCAGTACTGGTCCCCTGTTCACATCATCACATATAAAACCAATAATAACTCATTAATAACTGGTATAAAAACAAACAGTATTTACAGTGTTTCTCCTCAATCCCCCGACACCTCCCCCCCCCCCCACACACACACACACACACACACACACCTGCAGGTTCCCATTATAACCAGTCCAACCTGTAACCACACCAACTAGCTGGCTGAACTGGTAACCTACAGATTGGGTATCGATGACTCTCAGGTCAGAACCAACAGGACATTCTGGGACATCATAGTGCACCCGACCTGCATGAAGACCTTGAATTCTTTTTTTTTTTTTTTTTTAATTCGTCCATTGTCCAGCCTTTTTTTCCTCCGAAAAATGTTTGAAACTTGTTTTTGTGCGTTATGAACAATGTGTATTGTCTCCAGCAATCTCCTCCAAATCTCCCACTGGAATAATTTCTCAGTTTCCATGACAAAGAAGTATGCAACAGCCCAGGTGCATTAACGAGCTCTGCATTTGCACCAGCAAGTGAACTTTTTTTCTCTCACAAATGATGGTGGTAAAAGTGTATGTGGAGTATACAAACAGCAGGAGGCGCTCTGTCCGCAGGACATAACTGAAGGCACATACAGCAGCTGGTTTTACACTATACACATGCACACTCACTCACGCGCACACACATCTGGTGAGCAGTGTTGGGGAAGTTACTTAAAAGCAACTCTACTTTAGAGTGTAAGAATGTCTACATCATAGATGTTAAAACCAGAAAGTAAAAGACAACTGTTCTGTCTAGTAAAGTAGCACCTCTAAGAGGTTGTCACATTGCCTTATTTTGATTTCTTTTTTAAATAGTTTGCAGTAATATGTACAACAATTCCCTCTTTGTTTCACTTCATACTCTAGTAAGTGGCAACACCACCACAACACAAATGCTAGTGTGTTCAAACAACCAGCTACCAAATAAACAACACATTACAGCTAAAGTAGCATTTGAGGGAAGTATGTTTAAAATTTGCACTAGAAAGTTATTGGAAGAAATAAAAGCAAATTGTGCAAGGTTTTAGGCAAATCTGTTGTTTGAATAAGTAACTTGGGTCTTATGGCTTGCAAGCAACACGTTAATGGGTAACCTATGTAACGTGTAGCCCCAACACTGCTGGTGGGACATCAGACTGGACCCAGCAGAGGACAAAGAGTGGGAGCCTGTCTCCAGAACCCTGAGGTTCTTACCTAGAAGGCCTTTTGGTTTTTGCTGAATCACAGATGTATAAATACAAAACAAGCTAGCATGATTTACACCCAGAACACACAAACCACCACAGATATTACAGCTCAGGAATGATTGAATATTTAAAAAAAATAAAAAAAATCAATGTTTGGTTATAAATAAAAATGATTGTATATGAGAAAAAATGCATAAGTAATACAGATAAACTGCATGAAGAAACCAAAAGATAAAAGTGAGACGCTAGCTAACCAGCCTGTTCACAACAGTAACTCCATCCAATACACAGAGAACATAGTTATCGGTATGGATCAAAATGCCTTAGACAGCAAACTTCCACCAAATGTAAACCTGTTGTCCAACATGACTCCATGTCTGCAGAGAAGGCACAGATCATGTGATGGCTGGACCAAACAGGTCCATACCAACCCAGACCAGACTGAACCAGTCCAGACAGAGCCAATCCAGTCTAGACCCCATGTGGACAGAACCAGTCCAGGGTTTAAGGCCAGGGTGTGAATCCATCAGTTAGTCTCTGATCTTGAACCTGAACATACCAAAACACAATGAGCTCCACGAAAACTGATGTGGTTCACCGCCAGAGCTCACCGTTGCCTCCTGACCTCCCTCCCCCCCCTCTAGATGGAGGACTTGGAGAAGGAGACGCGGAGGTGGTGGTTCTCCCCCAGGTCGTGATTGTGGAACTCAATGAGTGACTCAATTGCTTCATCTACGGAGCCCATCTGGATCAGTGCCATCTTGTGGTCCTTCCTGACAGACAGACAGACAGACAGACGCACCAGTCAGTCACTTAACTATTGCATAGACGGTTGGGCAAGTTGCCATTCACAATAGGAACATTAGGGTTTGGTTTCAGCAGGTTTGATACCCAATATGACTTGCTAAATTAGTTCACAATTGTAATTTCAAAGAGGGGTTTGGAAGATGCATAGGCTGTATGAGGACAGAAACTATAATATATGACAATATACACTGTATATTTTATACACAATATACAAGAACGGAAAGAAGACTTACTGGAAGAATTTGAAAGCTTTTACTACAGCTCCTGAACTGCTGAACAACACCTTGAGCTCTTCCTCAACCACAGATGGCCTGAAGACAGACAGACAAATTCAGTGCTCACACTTGATGACAAATGACTGATTAGCCTGTATGTAGCAGCCAAAACAGTTAAGTAAATGTGGAAATACAACATTGATTTTAAACAGACACTCATATAGATACATTCAGAGCATAGACATGCCATTTTCCTAGTGCAGTTGGCGTAGCAACTACCCTCTAACAGTCTAGTCTCCCTTGTGTCCCAATATAATAAATACATTTGACACAGTATGTAGTAAGTCATTGTATCATGAGAAAGGGTTCACCACTAGTCCAGCCCCATAGGGTGACAGACAGTGAGCCAGTGTATTATGCAGGGCCAGCGCTCTACAGAGACACGAGAGACTGGAGGTCCGTAAAGCTCACAGACAGACAGCAGGGACATACGGGATGTTGGACAGGTGCAAGGTGGACGACGGGGGGAAGATGTTGGAGTAGTTCTTGGAGCCCGGCTTCTTGAAGCGGTGAAGCGGGGAGGAGCTGAAGTCCTTTGTGAGACCCTGGTCCTCGTGACCCTCGCGGGGCAGCTGCACACTGGAGTGCTTGGACAGGCTGATGCGCAGAGGCCTGCCGTGGAGCCTCTGGCCATTCAGGTGGCTCATGGCTGGACACAGAACAACAGATCAACTGCTGGGTGAGACTTCAGACCTGGGGCAACTACAGTAGGAGCTTAACAGGGAGTCTGTCAGCCTTGTGCAGAGGGCTAGTCAAAATCTAGCTGAATCTGAATAGACATATATAATTCATCTAAATATAGGTCCTATAGTAGTGGCAGTTGTATTCGTGGCAAAGAGTTATAGTAAAATGGGTATATCATATGTATGTGTGTTTACATACATGTGGTCATATGTATAAATATTTCATTAATATCCTGTTATGCTATAACCACAGATATTATATTGTTATATGACACCATCTTAAATAACATAAAATGTCCTTGTATTGTTTTATAGAAACAATAGTTGATTGTATTTGGTTTAATTAGTCAAATCTACTGTTACATTACAATGGTGATGATCATGCAGCAAGTATGTGAGCCAGAGGCCTGTAGCACAAATGCCAATACTGTAGACTCAGTGTTCCGTTTTTGACTTATACTCAATGTTCCGTACACGTCACATTTCACAGTACCTACTACAACTAGTCACATAAATATAAATGAGTCACAGTCAAAAGTGCATTTTCTCTCACTTCCAGCTAAATCAGATTGACTACCCTTAGACATTTCATTTAGACAGAATCTCAGTTAGTACTGAAGCCTATAAGACTAAGAATTGCATTAGGAGAGATATTTTGTTAATTCTATGGGATGGATCAGTCCATACAGGAAAAAGCTTTTTATATCTTATTTGATAAACTTAAACAAACTAATGTTTAAATTAAAGAAAGTATTTATCAAACATAATTTCATACAAAAACTGTGTGACCATTTTTATTTGTATAATTAGACAATGGTTTTGACGCAACATGTTGGGTCACGTTTCCTTGGAGCGAAAATCAAATATTTATTAAATGTATTACAAGTCTCCTGCAAGTGTTTTACGCCAAGATTCCACTGGGCATTTCCAACTTCCACCGGGAGCATTTCAAAAACATAGTGCTGCAATTTGTATTGGCAAGATCAACAAAAACTACTTTGCATGTCTGACATTGACTTACTTTCACTCACTTCAACTCCAAAAACTACTGCAATTACATTCCGCACCACAGTCCTTTCTAGAAGGATGTGTGTGGAGTCATAGAACTGTTTTTTTATTTATAAAATTAACTGATCATCCCAGATGTCAAATACTTCTCACTTCTGGCCTCCTGCCACCAATGTAGACATGTGAAATACGATAGTCTGCCCACTTTGTTTTGCACTTGATTTCAATTGTATTTCGTATTTGAGCAGCGTGTTGGCCGCGGCTTCCGTCAAAAATAGACAACGCCTATCTTTAGCAAAGCAGAGCGGAGAGCCGCTCCCAACACGCCCCGGTGGAAGTGAAAACATTGACTAGAGTGGCCGCGATCAGCTCCGGAGGCCGCGTCGGAGCCAGAACGCGTCAGACACGCCCCGCACACACACGCCCCGCACACACGGTTATCGGTATCAGTAAAACATTAAAAATGTTGAATAAAGCGGTCCCTGGTGGAGACAAAAAACATTACAGCTTTTGGGTACATAAACGGAAGGCCGTTAGCTGGGAACGGTGGTGCAAGTGGTGGAAGCGTTTCATTTTCTAAAATTTACCCAATGCTATTGGTCCAACAGCATGTCAATAGAAAGGTTGCCAAGCCGGTTCTGACGCCATCACATTACTCGTTTGAGCCTCGTTTAAATTCACTAGGCAGCCGATTGTGTCTGAAACACCGTGAGACAATAAAGTATACTTTATCTTAAATATACTGTTTAAATACGGGCTTAGCGTTTTAGCTGGACATTACAATGTGTCAAATTCATATGCCATAAAGAATGAGTTGGCACACTTTAAATAATCACACTCAAAGATGTGAGTTTTCTGATTGTGGACCATGATTAACAGTCTCTCAAATTTCACAGGCATTTTACCAAGTTGAGCCTGCGTTCCATCAGCCATCTGGACCAATGCGTTTTCCTTCTTGTTGAAGAGAATCTTCACTCTCATAACGTCCCCGTAAACACCTGCAACACACACCCACACTTTCACTTTATGTTTGTATAGAGATATCTGAGCCATCGACAGCTAATTATAAAAATATATTTTTTATTATAAAATATTTGGATTCAAAAGGTCTATTACGTTTTTATATTTATGTATTTAAGTTTTGATTGCTAAACAGGAAAGCATGATGAAATAATACTGTATGACTGGGTGGGGGTGGATATCTAGAGAAAGCTGAGCATTTCTCCTTGTGGGTGTTTAAAGTTGTTCATCAACACCCCAGTATATGTTATTACAGCCATAATTATGAAGGATCCCCCCCTTCCTCCCAACTGTGGCAATCATTTGTAATCAAAAATAAATTAGTTGAGATTAGAGTTCAGAGAATCTAAGATGTTAAAACGCCATATATCGTAATGGAAACACAAGGGCTCAGCCAATCCCAGAACACAGCTGTATGATCTTATCTTGAGTTGTTTCACTGGGAAAACATTTGAATTGCAATGATAACGTTTACCTGCTACATCTACGTACTGCAAATATAAACAGCATTACGCCAATGGGCACGCGGACATTTGAAGAAACGAAGAACACTAACATCTGGAGGAGCTACGACATCTGTACTCTATCCTTGTTAAATGAATTTGACAAACACACGACCAGACTTCACGATAAACTAAACAATAAAACAGCATAGCCAGTCAGCCAATCGCACACCTGAGAGGAGAGCGAGGCTAAATGAACACACCAGAGAAAAATAGTTAACTGGTGGCGTGGGAGACAACGTACCAAACAGAATAAAGAGGCAGTGTGGCGACACTCTCTGTGTCAGACAGCAGAGGGCAGCGCAGGGAGAGGACAGGAGGAAACACATCATCCACACGCCGATGTTTCCATGGCAACCGCAAAAAACACAAGTGTGGGGTGGGGGGGAGGTCAATCACAAGGTTAATCACTTCGGAGAAGAAATAGGATAGATACATACGTCCATGTTTAAATTGTGTGTGCACGTGCAGGTATGCTAGACAGATGGCCCCGGTCAACGTGGTTACAGCACACTAATGGTACCAGCTCCACTCAACCCGCCGTGGGAGATTTTCCACTGCGTGGTACGTGCATAGTGCCAGCTCAACTCTACTCACCTAGACAATTTTGCGTTTCCACTCGGCAAACGATAGTACCTGGTACCAGTACTGCTTTCATTACCTGCTCCTCAAGGTTCCAAGGAAGCGGAGGTGATGCCAAAATGTGAGGTGACAACAATGCAGACCATCGATTGGTTTGAGTAGTCACCAAATGCACCAATGGACACACTGCAAGCTACTATTTTTATTCACCTTTTAACATGGCAACAGGCAAAACCCCGGTGACAATTAGCAGAACGTGATGGTCGATCAAGACGTCTCTGAACTGTTGGCTGTACAAGGACATTCCAAAAGTGGAGAGAGAAGGGAAAAAAAAAAAAAAAAAAAAAAACGAATTTACCACGAGAGTGGTTCAAATGGTGACATCGTTATGGCGACCAGCTACACTGAAGGGGTACTATCTGCAATGTAAAATGTATAAAACTAGTAGTTGTGTCAAGCTGGTACCATGCGGTGGAAAATCTCCCAAATAAAGTAAAGTTTAGTCAAGCTGGTACCATGCGATGGAAAAGCGTCATAATAGAAACAAATTTAGGTGCTGTAGCTGCAATGGGAATAATTCCAGCACTGTTAACTAAGATGGCAGAGAACATAATGATAACATTTTAGCATGCTAGCTAAGTGAATTTACAGAACAAAAAGATCTTCATCTCCCAGATACAGGACAGACAGGAAGGCAGACAGACAGGCAGACTGACCTCAGGATGCAGGTTGCTGACCAACAGGACACTGTGACCAGGGGGAAAGTGGGTGAAGCCCAGGCGTCCTCCAGCAGGCAGAGAGAGAGACGCCAGGTGGCCTGGCAACCCTGGGACTGTCAAGCCTGAGGAGAGAGACAGACAGTCGTTGCTAAACGTCCTCCCTCCTGAGCCAACAGATGGATTTTTTCAAGCTGGTGCAATGGCACGGTCAGCCCAGCGCGGTTGAACGTTGCATTTCTATTACAACCGGGATTCCCGCTTGAAGGCGTGTCTTCAACTGATGAACCGCCCATCTTGAGTCAATCATGTTAAAAAGTAGTGCCCCCCGTAGGTGTAACTTATTATTGCACTGTCCAACAGATCTATAAACTTTTCCGGTTATGAATACTAGGCAATATTTTACTTGTCATTGTAACAACATTGGCGAGTGGCGACTAGGCATATGCCTAGTCCTATACGGCAAAAACGCACTGCCTATTTATCAGACATGGATTATGTAAAATGTGATCTTTTAGTATATGCGTAATATGTCTGGTGGAATATTCATACACACATGTTGATGTGTCGGCAAATCCTACAGAAAATGCAAACGATACAAGTGCCGAAAGTTATCATTACAGGTTTATAACTTTGTACAATACACAAACAAACATGTTAATACGCATTATGTTATGTAATAAATGTACTAGCCTAATTCAGAGAAACGCTGAAAATAGCCTATGCGGCCAATACAGTCCAGCAGTCAGCCAGCACAATAGGGAAAATGCGCAACTACTTCTGTGTAATATGTATGTGGCACAATAGTTACCTTGAATAATAATTTTTTTTATTTTTTATTATTATTATTATTATTATTATTATTATTATGTGGCCGATGCATGATGTGCAGGTTTATTACTTTATTTTTTGACCCATGTATTATTCTTTATTTAGACAATATAGAAATCTATTTAAAGATACACTTTACAACTATGAGATGTGCAGGACCAGATTACTGACCCGACACATAAGGCAAGTGGCCCAGGCCCTTGGTTGGCCCTGTGAAGAGCCATTGTACTCTATAGATTGTAATCATTCTGGAAAGGTGATTGCCAAATCATGGAAATTATATTACATTGGTGAAAGACACTCATAAACATAGGAAATTAATTCAGATGTGTAGTTAAATAGGCCATAAAACGTTTACAATACCCCACACCAGGGCCCCTGTTGAATTAATCAGGTCATACAAATATAGACTGCACAGCCGACAAAATATAGACTGCACAGCCGACAAAATGTAAGTTGGTGTGCTTTTAATGTTACCGCTGTTATACAAGAGACAAAATGACAGACAGACTCACCTGTCTGCTGAATGAAGGCAGGGGGGAAGCCATAGGGCGATGTAGAAATCAGGCCTGGGGCTGCTGAGACACACACAAGCAATACAATCAAATGGATTAGTCAACAGAGACATTTACACTAGTACATAAACAGTATGTCACTAGTGAGAACACAGAAGTTTTTGTCCATCATTATATTCAAGATCCATAGAGACCATATCAAACAGATATTATATTATAATTATTATTATTATTATAGAGTTCAACACACTAACTGGGTTTACATGGACACTTGTCTTTCCGAATGGAATCTTTCCGCTTGGAGATTTCAGGTTACCCATTTACATGGAATGCCATCTTATTGGGCCTGATGTTTACATGCGTCGTCGCAGTTTATCGGAATCAATGTTAAGCATGCACACATTGGGCTCCGTATTGTAACGTGTCATGCTAGCAAAAAGGCTAACACCGGCTAGGCACGTAATCGGGAGAGTTAGGCTATTTGTGTGACTGGTGGAGAGATTTACGGCTCCAGCGAAGTCACTGTATTAACTCCCATTCACTTATTTGTGCATGTCGTAGTTGTCTTGTCCAAACTTTGTACAGTTGCTGTGCAGAACAGCCTATACCGCCTCGTCTCCAATCAATTCGGCAACAACAGTAGTCGGGGAATGCGCCAAAGAGTGTTCTGAACCCGAAATAATCGGGTTCAACAGTTTACACGGTAGAATTCTTCTTTCAAATCGGTATATGGAATGGGTAGTACAAATACCCCTTTGCTTCAGAATGAAAATTTCAATCGGGCCTTTCTATTCCGATTGAGGCGTTTATATTGACCATTTTCTTTGGCGTTGTGCTTTTTAACCGTACGGGTCTCTTAACTGATTTCATTACTTTGATATTATGGCTTCTAAAAGCATTTCTGTAATAAGTATAATAAACATCACCCTCTCAGCTACAAGTAGGATCATATTACAAAGGGTTTTGGAAAAACTTTACTCCGTTAAGGTCTTTAAAATGCAAAGCGTCTACTTTTGTGTTTGTTTATTATGCAATAAAGGATGGTAAACTAGTGTGTAGTTTTGTTTCAAAAACATATTTTGATTCCTCCATGTCTTGACTAACTTCCAAACTCTAAGCTCAATAAATTTACAAAATGTATTGAACTAGTTGCATGTTAATTATTTTAGTGTATGCATTCTTATTTATAAGCCATGAACTTCACTGGGTATGCTATTTTCTATTTCTATATTATCATTTATGCTGTTTTTGGCAAAAAAAAAAACGTATAATATCATAAAATGTTATAGTTTAAATTATTTTCGGCATTTCGTTGTTTACCATATATAACCGAGTAATCCTTCCAGTGGAACCTAAATGCAAAAAATAATAATAGTGTCCAGGGGCCATATTACAAGACGCGCGTGCGTGCGTGTATCTTGATTTGATTAATTTGCTCATTTGATAAAAGAATATTCTAGTTGCAATTATAGGCGCAAATTGGCCGCGGTGGTGCAACGCCCTTGTTATGTGGAATAATACAAGACATATGTCGATCTCTTCACCAGAGGGAAAAAACTTGAGTCTATCGGTTACTGTTCTGAAGATATGACATGAAATATAAACCTATGCCATGAATAGAAACATGAAAAAAAACATGAAAAAAAAACATGAAAAACCATTATATAAAAGGCATATTTTATCAAAATATTTTGTCAAATTAGTCGCCGTGTTGTAGAGCCGGTCTTATGCCTAAAAAGACAAGCTATAAACCAATTCTTCAGCATAATGTCAGGATTATTGGGGGGAAAAAACGTGAGCTTCTAGCATTTACCGTTCTGAAGATAGGATAATATGGGCCGGTGCAAAATATGGGCCGGTGCGGATCTCGGGTTTAGAGGGTTAACCCGATTCCAAATGGAATAATAGGGTCCAGGTAAACGCAGCTACTGATGTACAAACTTTTTTGTAATTAACAACTAGTGTTTATCTACCGTAATGTGTTAGTATTTGCCATTTGCTAGCTGTGATCGGTTATAATCACAGATAATGTTAGCCAATTGTGGTGGTAATTCAGTTGGTTAATCATAATCAAGGAGTAAAACATGTAAAGCTTGGTATAAGCATCTGTTTCTCTAATGTGAAGTGAGCAGGGGCAGATTTCTAGCAAGCAATTCAGTTAAAGGTAGCATTGAGCTAGTCTCACAGAGGGACACCGTGCTGGCTAACTGCATCAAGACCCTCTTACTTGACAGGAGAGGTATTTTGATTGACATACACGACGACCAACTACAGAACTCAATGACCAAGTCGGACATTAAACAACTCTGGTTGTATGCAGGTCTTGTAAATCTGTTAAATAAGGCTATGCTACGATTACTGCTTGTATAATAAACTGAAATTAATAAATAAAGCACTGCACTAGCATTGTGACGGAATTACAGATACAGACTTGTGAGTGACGATGCTAACAGCCAATAAAAACATACAGTACCACTTCCCAAAGGTGCTGTCAAGCTAACAGGGTTATACTGTATGCATCAGACGTTCAGCACAGAGTTGCTTATGTGATGTAGTGCTAATGAACAGAAAAGGCTGAGACTAGTATTTAGCTAGCTAGTTGTGGAGGTCTTACTGAAGGCAGCAGGCAGGGCTTGGTGCTCCAAGCTGGGCTGGTTGTCTCCACTGGGCAGGTCTGGCCGGGTGAAGTCACGACTCTTGTCATTGTTATACCTCACATTGAGGCTGGTCAGCTTGGAGAAGTTGATCCTCAGTGTGCAGCAGGCATTGTAGATGTTCTGGCCATCTAGAGACTAACACAGTACACACACACACACTTATCAAGACCATAAGCACAGGGCACAAACCAGGGATTAAATTGGTACTTATAGGAGCTGAACTCCAACACTTTTAGTAGGCTACCTATTAAAAGATCATTAATTGACAGTTATTAGGCACTATAATTTAACATTATTTTCTCAGATGTATCGTTATTATAAATGCGTTTCTGGTGAGTAGGCCTATGTCTAAAATCTATGGATTCAGCCTAAGGTTTTGTTTTAAGTTTTTTCCGTGGTTGAATTATGTGCGCATAAGCACCGTGAGATAATTTCAAGGCTGCGTTCAAGTCGGTGTAATGTTTACAGTTCCATTCGAACGTAGGCAGTTGTGGACTGAACGCCAGGCTAGAGAACACAAAACAGGGAATAGAGTTGACCTGGGCGTTGCACGACAGACATTAACAAAGCGATCATTTTTGCTTTGACGCCAATTAATGTAGCTACAGATATCCTAAAGTCATGGCCGCATACCCACATCACCACAGTTTACCTGTAAATCTGTATTTTCCCCAAGAAGTCTTAAAATTCTCTCTGGGAATAATAACCTTATCATATTGGAGAGGTTTGTGTGTCCCTACGATCCTGAGAGCTGTGTTGTCTGGAGTCTTGTGCTCCTGGTAGGATCTCACAAGGCAAAGTGATCTCAGGTGAGGGGCCAGACTAAGAAAGGTTCAGAATACCATTCATGAAAGACCATAAGAGAAGAGAAGTTACCCTGCCCAGAGGAAGCCCAGGATTATGGTCTAGAGCCAGGCCCAGATGGAGGGCTCGCTGGGGAGCGCCTGGTGGCTGAGTTTGCCACGGAGACCAGCCGTGCACAGCCCGAAGAAGCAACGTGGCACTTTCCTCGCAAACCTATGTGCCCACCACTCGTGGGAGGAATAGTTGGGGTTGGTGCGCTGTCATACAGGTGGCAGTGAAGGTCAGGGTCCTCAACGGACCAAACCCGGGCAGCAGAGGCTAGCTCTGGGGACGTGGAACGTCACCTCACTGTGGGGAAAGGAGCCAGCACTTGTGCGGGAGGTGGAGCACTACCATTTAGATCTAGTGGGGCTTACACATATTCTTGCTTCTGGAACTGTTCTCCTGGATAGGGGGTGGACGTTATTCTACTCTGGAGTTGCCCAGGGTGTGAGGCGTCACGCAGGTGTGGGGATACTAACATGCCCCTGCTTGTTTACCCCGGTGGACCGAGTTTACCCCGGTGGACCTTGAGGGTTGCCTCACTACTCCGAACTGCCGTTTGGTGCATTTGCATAGACAACATTCAGAGTATCCAACCATCCAGGAGACTCTGAATGGAGTCCTGTATGGGACTCCAGTAGTGGACTCCATAGTTCTACTGGGAGACTTCAACGCGCACGTGGTCAATGATGGAGACACCTGGAGAGGTGTGATTGGGAGGCACGGCCTCCCTGATCTAAACCTGAGCGGGCGTGTGTTGTTAGACTTCTGTGCTAGTCACGGACTGTCAATAACAAACACCATGTTTGAACATAAGGATGCTCATAAGTGTACGTGGTACCAGAGCACCCTAGGCCATAGGTTGATTATCAATTTTGTGATCGTATCACCTGACCTGAGGCCTGGGCAATGTTCAAGCTTCCATTGCTGAAGCAGAGAGCTATGGTCTTAAGGTCATATGTGACTCAAGAGGCGGTAACCCTTGAACATCGTGGTGGACACCGGTGGTCAGGGAAGCCATCCAACTGAAGAAGGAGGCCTTTCGGGATATGTTGTCCCAGAAATCTCCAGTGGTGGCTGCAGTGTACGGACTGGCCCGAAGGGCTGCAGAATTTGCCGTAGCAGATGCAAAGAAGCGAGTGTGGGAGAAATTCGGAGAAGTCATGGAGAAAGACTTTCGGACGGCACCAAAGTGTTTCTGGAAAAATGTCCGCCACCTCAGGAGGGGGAAGCGGGGACCCATCAAAGCTGTGTACAAGTAAGGATGGGACACTGTTAACCTCAACTGAAGAGGTAATTTGGCAGTGGAAGGAACACTTTGAGAAACACCTGAAACAAACGGAGACACTCTCTATAGTAGAAACAGAGCTGGAGGCTGATGGGGGATCATTGCCAGTTTCCCTGGGGGAGGTCACCGAGGTAGTCAAACAACTCCACAGTGGCAAAGCCCTGGGGATTGATGAGGTCCGTCCAGAAATGCTAAAAATGCTAAAAAGAGGGGATGTCTTTGATGACATACATAGATCTCGGAAAAGGGAAGTTTGGGGTCCCTTTCTGGACCTGCTGCCCCCACGACAAGTCTCCGGATAAGAAGGAGAAGACGGATGGATGGATGAATGGATGGCTGGATAGATAATTGAACCCATTCAGTGCCTGCATCCATTGGAAAGGGTTGTGGACATTACATAGTATATTTGTATCAAACTCAGTATCAGACAATGAAAATTAAATTATTTAATATTTGAATATTGCTAAATCACTGACTGGACATTGGCTATAAAATCAGAGTCAAATTTTTTACAGGCCTAACTTGGTAGGAGAACAAGTTAGCAATCTCACAACAGCTATGACACATATCCTACCTGAGCAATTACAACTAGCCTTATGAATATATTATTTGCATAACATCCAATTATTTGTTTGATTTAAAGCTGAAGCTCCTAAATAGAGTGATTATTATTACCATAGTGGGTTTCTTCCATATTCTTCCCTTGCATGATTTGAGAAGATGATATAGGGGCCTAAATAAACTTCAGTGGACTGCAGACTGTTCGCTCTAGTCGGTTCTAGTGGTGGTCACCAATAGAAGACTGAACGGCCTAGCATACTTAAATGTGTTTGCAGAAGCAAAGCAGTAGGTGTGTGAGAGCACCTCCTTTGGCTTTGACAGCCATACTGTGCAATATCTGACAAAAAACTACAAGCAAATTCTCTTATTACAGTGAGTATGGCATTTGCTTGAGCATCAGGTTCAACACCAGTTTACATTAGCTTGACATTGACTCTTGCTAGATAAATGGTAAATAAATATGCCCATTTTTTAATATACAGTATAATTCATAAATTGTCTGTGAAATTCTGTGAATTTAAATAATAGACGTGCAATTATTTAAACAATATAAGCTTTGGAAACCGAAAATTATGTAACATTTATACTGTGGGGCAGTTCCATTACCAATTATATTTATTGCATGCATATTCATTTCAGCTGAGGAGATAATTGTTGATGAAATATGAAACCATAAGCCCTTAAAATGACTGTATTGTGTTGTATCAAACGGCTGTGCTTCACGATAAAATAAAAAATAAAGATAGTAACACCATCCCCAATTAACCAACCCACTAAAGTGGACCCACGCTCCTGTTTAGAACGTGTAGCAGGCAGGCAGCTGAAGCCACGGGTGCAGTAACAAAGTAATACTCATGGTGCATTGTACTGTTATGCCATCTGCTGCCAGGTATGTGCTAGCTGCTCACCATTTTGGCATGCTGGGCGGTTAGTCCATCGGGGTACTGCAGAAGAGCCTGGAACTGGTTGTTCTTGGTGAACGTGATGATCCGCAGCACAGTGCCAAACTTAGAGAAGATCTAAGCACAGCCATCTTAACAGGTTAGCTAATAGTGCACACACACACACAATCCAACATAGTTGCAAACTGTGACTAAACAAGGCTGATCGGGTTTAGGAGGCATTCGTTACCTGATGTAGGACATCCAGAGTGACCGGGTAAAACGGATTCTCCACCACAAGCCTCAGAACAGGACTGGGTCCCATCACATTAAGGGCGACCCCGTCCACGGACACGTCAATCCCGCCCATAGAGACGCCTCCCGCCTGGGGAGAATTCACTGCCTGCAGGGCAGCCTGCACCCGCTGGAGAGGAGGGGGCAGATTGGGAGAGAGAGAGAGACAGGCTTGGGTAGCACACACGGCCAGGCTGCATTGAATGCATGGTGTATCTTTATACTGGCTACACCTGCAGCGCACGTATGGAGAGTAAATAAACAGTTTATGACCCACTTCTAAGTAAAAGGACACCTTGTGTGTATGTGTGTATGTATGTATGTATATATATATATCTCACTGGTCTATTTTTACAGCTCTGCAGCGCTAGTGGAACGGGTTCCATTGATTATTATCGACGCGTAGCTTTGCAGCAAATGCAGTGTAGGCTGGCGGGCTGTTCTACTGTAGAAAATTCACCAAAGCTACATTTCGATTGCAATAACCAGTTTAGCAGTGGTCAGTATAATACTGCATTTCGTAATCTACACAAAAACACATCTTACAATTGTGTCATGTAATCAACTGATTATCGCATTACTACTAACCAATATGATTGGACAGAAATGTTATTGTATGTATTAATTTACAGTTACTAAATGACTACTGAGGAGGCTGTGTCGCTCATTTGCTGAATGCATGTAGAAGGACTACCGCAGCGTACCATCTGGTTTGGGGAGTGCTCCGTCTTCAGCTCTTTGTGGTTAGAGAACTGGATGTAGATGGGATGATTCCGGATAACAGGGGTGACAGATGAGTAGTAGCTGACCATGGTCTGAGCTGCCTCCTCACTGCTCATCTCAATGAAAGCCTGCAGAGAGACACTGACTGCACTCAAAAATAAAAAACACTAACATCTGTTCTCTGCCATTTTTAGAAATATAGACTAAAAATGACTTTCTACGGTTTAATTATTATTTCTGTTTTACAGAAATGAAATATATTCCCATAACCTTGTCCCACAGCCTTTGGAGTGGGAAATGTTTGAGTCTGGTTGACACATTCACCTGACCTGACCTGTGTATTTACAAAGGTCAGGGTAGTAGAGATGCCAATGATTTACCCCATCTAAAAAATAAGGTATATTCAACAGTTACTGTTGAACACCCAGAAGAGACTGTCCAATCCATCTCTCCTCTGGAGCGCACTGAGCACAGTATTTACATAAGGGCCGTGTTAGTGCATTGAGACGACAAATGTGGAAGCAAACCTGATTCCTCGCTGCCATATTGTGCTGTAACACGCCTGACCTGGCTGCCATTAATGGCCAGCATTAGAACAAGCCAGTGCCTGGCTGAGAGAGCAGGAGATAATTTGTCATGAACCTTGGCACAGGACGTGACACAAGGAATGTCCTTGAGGGCATTTTGGGACAGTCCCAAAGCCGACATGGTGCAGTTGCCGCTTCCACGGCAACCTCCCTGTGTAAGATAAGGGAGGCAGGTGCGTCCATCTCACTCAAGACAACACTCCAACAAAACTGTGAGAGATAGGCTGACGTTATATTCAGCTCCTAGAAACCGGGATAGTTTGTGTGTGGCCCAGGGTTCTGTTAGATCAGTGCACCGCTCCATATCAATGGGACCAATAGTGACCTCTAAAGGGTACACAAGGAGTACAGCATAGTCTTAATGGGGATGGGCCCCACTTAAGGCATGCTTCTAGTGCTAATGAGAAATCTCTCTCTTTTACACGTCTGATAAGACTAAAACGTAAACTTCTTTGCGAAGTCACCTTTGCACATAATGATATAGATGCTGAAACAATACGCAGTATGGTGCAGGCCGAGTCTGTGGCAGTAAAACATTTGCTAAAAATAAATACAAGTAAATGTGAAATAGCACTATGAAGTATGTTGGCTGAGTGGTACATTGTGATTCATCATTTCATGTCTTAAGCATGCCAACGGTAAACAAAGCGCTAATGATTACAGATAGCGAGGGAGCTGGCTGTCTGCCACATGCATCACCTGGTTCTTAGCCTTAAGGAGCAGGAGGTTGGTGACGGGGCCGAAGGCGAGGCCCAGGGACACCACCTCTGCCTCGCTGATGTCGGCAGGCAGCTTGCGCACATGGATGACCCTGGACGGGCCTCCAGGGTCCCTCATGTCTCCTTTAAACTTCTTACTGTCACTGCCATTGGCTGAGAGCCAGAATAGACACACACACACGTATTTTAAAAGTGAATATCTGTAACAGTACACTACTAGTAATTACATAATACAATACTAACAGAGGTTCGTGGTAATACTTCTAGTTGATAATATGACTCAGAGGCATTTAAGATAACAGATAATAATAATAGAATAATTGAAACGGATCTCCAGACAGCCTGTACGCGTGTTCGTATGCAGCCTCACCTGCTGTGCTCATGATAAAGGGTCCAGTGGGAAAACAGGACAGAAGCTCGTCTGGTCCTCTCTGGAAAATAGTTACATTCATGCTGTTCATATTCAACAGCCACACCGCTACAGTTATCTGGTAGCGTCAGAATCCATGCTCTTACAGAAAATACACCATTTACATCCAGACAGAACATGTATGGAAAACATAGGGTTGGCTAGCTGTGTGCCCCTCCCCCAATCTGCTGACCTCATTGGTGTGCTGTGTAACCCAATAAGACCCAGATGTGACTGGGTGAGAGAGAGAGAGAGAGAGAGAGAGAGAGAGAGAGAGAGAGAGAGAGAGAGAGAGAGAGAGAGAGAGAGAGAGAGTATGTTTGTGTGTGTGGGTTTGAGAGAGAGAACAGCTTGGTCCAATGGGAAATGCACAACACAAAGGTTTTACTGGGGTGAGGCCTGCTGTCCTTTAGATACGCTGGGTTACTGTGGCAACAGCATTTCATTAGAGGTTCACTGATGTATCCAGACAGTCAGAAGACAGTGTGAGACTAGAAAACAGAATCCTGTGGTTAAAGTGCTGTAGGAATGGGGTCGTTGCCGAGGGCAGCAACGAATACCATTCCTTCACCGTGGCAACAGTAATTGGGCTTGTCAGGTGAGCGGCTAAGCCCCCCCCACTCTGCAGGCTGAGTAAACACACAGCCGGTCAGATCAGCTTACTGCTACACACACATATATTATGGAGTAGGTCTCCTCTTTCATCAGCCCTGGTTGCCAAGCAACAAGCCTTACAGGCGGTACATCTGATTGAACTGGGCGTGGCTGTCTGTAGACCATGCTAGAGATGTGGGATGTGAAGTAGACTGCTTTTGCTGTAGAGTGTGTGTCCAGGAAAGATTCTCCTCACAAATGGCAATGAATACAGACATGCACATTTCCTGGTTCTCTCCTCATTCTGAAAAACACATTATTCCTACCAAGCAGTTTTCATGGCCAGAGAAAATTAATATTCCAAAATTAAATCGTTTGTTTACTTCATGCAGTACACCTCTATAACACAGCTAAAGTTCCATTTATTAATCACAGCAGACTACACGGTACTGTCACAGCCTACTTCTAACATGTTAACAGAGACATTTTGAAAAAATATCTACACGAACACTTTTTTTACATTTTTGAGATAGATATGTTGACAGTTATACCAGAAAAGACCAATTTCATAAGCACATGTTTTTGTTTTTCAAAAGAAGGTTAAAACATACTGAAAATACTAATGTTTCAAGGGCATGCCATCATGTCAACCCGTGGGATTATGACTCAAAGATCAATATCACTGTAAATGGAATATCAATTGTGCAGCTATATCCGGCAGGTGAACTAGCTGCCTACTATGCCTACTAGTTACAGAGAGCGAGATGTTCAAGGAGGTGCTGGTTAATTAACACGTCTCGTGGGGGAGGGGACGGGGCACCTGGTTACTGAAGACCTGGAATGTCCTTGAGGGCATTCTGGGACCATCCCAAAACTTCCCTGATTGCCATTTCCATGGCAACGTGCCTTCTGAGCTAAGCCGTGCCATTGTGGGAGTTTAGAGAACTGTTCAGACAGAAGACCATCTCCTGCTCAACACAACAGCATTATCAGCTACATTTCCCTGCTGCTTTAGGACAACACAGACCCTGTAAACCCTTGTTTTCTTATTATTCACTAATCCAGATTGCTTCTGCATCTTATTTTGCATTCCAGACAACTCTGAAAGCCTCAAACCTACTATGAAAGATGACTAGCCTACAGTTTGCTTTGAAGCATGTTGAAGTTCCAACTAAGAAAGTCAGGTAGAAATCGACAACCCAGAATCCACTCCAATATCAGATACAATTATCGACAGACCTTTACTGATCCTTAAAGAAATATTCACATGACTATAGCTAGATAATTGTAATAAAATTTAAAAAAAAAAACATAAATCTTCAAACATTTAAAGCTGTAAATGTTTGAAGTCAGGAGTGGCCGCCGTAAAACTTAAGTACATACCAGACCAGTTTAGCTGTTTGCAATGTTTGTAAATGTCCATACTGTCAGTAATCACTACAGCATGTGGCCAGATTTAGAAAATGTCAATATTTCATTGCTAACAAAATATATTAAATGTGTTTCAATGCTAACACGCAGTATAGTATGGCACCCGGCTACAATACATTAATATAGATTCAAGCCAAGTATAAATAGTATGTGTGTGCCAAAACTTAAATATCTGAATATGCTGTTGCCCATATAAAACTAAGAATATTGTGTTATGTTATTCCCAAAAATGGTAGATTGTGAAGGTGTATGTGCACAATAGTTTATGAGGATTTAGAAGATGTGTGAAGAAGCTTCTACCTTTAAACAGACTGTGATATCTTGTTGAATGCTGCTGTGAAGAGAAGACAATATGTTAGCAGCATAAGCAGGGTCCAGGAGATCTCAGTCTGAAGACTAGTGCTCCACAAGACATCCTAAAGATGGAAAACCAGGTCATGGAGATGTATTTAATATACAGGAGTAACATCTTCCATGATTGAGGCATGTGCACCATTTTCAAAATGTAACTTCTGGAAGCAACAATAGTACAACCATTATGACAACCAAAGTTGTTTGCTCATTCCTACAAATCACAACAAATAACTGTAGTGTTCTATGCGGTATATGTTGGTCAAAGTTTTAATCCAGAATTCTGCCTCGATACAGGGAAAGCAAATGTACTTTACTAATCTCTAAAACGAGATGTGCTGAATGATGTTAAGTGTTGCCACACATTTGCTGTCAAACAATAATGTGTGGAGTGTGCACATTTCACTATTTTTCCACCGGGATTTTTCGCACACAAAACAACAAGACTGGGGTTCCATTCGATTTGCAACAGTGCCCACTGGATATATCCAGACCAAGGAAAACGCAAATACTAGACTGCTCTGGTTTAACAGGCTTGTTAAGATCCTGTCAAATTCAAAGTAAATCATCAGCCCCACGTACACAACAACACTTTAAAGTGCTATTAATGTGTACAATACTGTGGATTCCAACTCACTCCACGTCATTGTTCTGCTTTAGATGCGTAAGGGAAGTATGTCAACCATGCATTCAAATCCTCCTCGTTTCCTGAGCTGCGAGCCTGGTAAAGTAGCTGGGGATTTTACAGGGGTGTGGTCCATGCACGGTGAGACAGCCAGGGAGCGTCTCTCTCTTTAGGCCTGACTGATCACTCACAACACACTTTCGTCTGAATTCTCATTCACATCCGACAGTAACAAACACCTACTACTAGCCACATAAAGACAAGTACTATCCGAATTAGTAGCACATGCTGAGTCCTCCTGACTGACTTGTTTTTCTCAGTATGCGAAACACCAGAACGGCGCATTTGACGATTGGAAAACGGGTTTCCTGTTCGATAAAATGTATTCGAACAGGTTTTAGACTACAGCAGGAAACCTCCCACTTGCTAGCTGCTACATGCTAGCACCATAATAGCTGCTAGCTCTGTGTTACTATCGCAACCACAACCTGAAAACACCAACGACAACTGGAGCAGCAGGAAAGGGACATTGTATTATCAATACTTACAATTCTATAAAACTTAATCATCAAACAGAAGCCAAATATGGTTACAAAATTATGGATGTACCGTTGATTTTTAATATTCCCAGAGCCCGTAGAATAGCGCTCCAACTCTCAGATAATAATAAACTTTCCGAAAGCTATCTAGAAGAATTCAATATGTAAATAAATAGTAAAGTTTGTTCAGTTTTCTGTCCGAATGCTTATTGTTGAACTCACCCGTCCATCTGAACACGGAAGTGACAGCAGCTGCTTTGACCAATCAGAAACCAGACACGCCTGATTTATAAGATCACAAAATGGCGGCCAGGTGAGAGAGCTCCCTGATTGGAGAAAAATAAAAATGTATGGGCTCTTCCGTTAACGAAGTGACACTGATAGGTCGGGAGCATAGATATTGCAATCCGACTGGAGATGATGCTTTGGGGAATGCACGTTTTTAACATACAAACAAACAAACAAGCATGAGTCAATAAACAAACAGATGTTTGAACCTAATTTCATATCTCCTTGGATAGGCTACTCCCACCCCATCCCCAACAGGTTCAAGTCAAGTGTCCCTTGAGCAAGGCACAATAACTGTTCCTGCCTAAATGTCACATGATCCACCTGGCTTTGTTGACACAAAATCCATCCAGGCCAATAGAATTTCACTTGGACTTAGACTTTCACCTTGTATCATTGTGTATCAAATATTGGATGTTTTCTCGATGTCTTAGTGTGTAAAGCAGGCCTTAACAAATGGGCTACAATGAGACAGGCTGTCTGTTGCCTGAATATCCGAATAATTTTGTAACATTTTGTTTTAGGTCTTTATTTTTAGGCTAGTTTCATTTAGACTGTGAAGCCCTTTGACACTGAAACTGGCATTAAAAACGACAAATGGTAGTGTGGGGCTTTATTCAAATATTGCATGATCACCTAATGACAAAACATTAGGATGGGATTAAAAAGGAAAGTGTGAAACGGGTTCTGAGTGGACAAAACATATGTAGTAATTGACCAATGTCTCAAGTAATGTCTCTACTACCTATTCTTAATTTGCAAATATGAGAAATTATAGAGAGAAACAACTTCAGCCCAGCATGTTAGTCTAGGACAGCACCTATTCTGAAAAAGTTGGTATCAAGTAACTATAATAAATAATTACTAAGTACCTGCCTTGTGTCAGATGACACAGTAGACCAGAATAAATAATTAATAAATAATTTACTTCTACCTCCATACAACAGACTACAGCCTTTGTTTTTCTTTTTCACAATAGTCAATAATTCAATATTTAAAAATAGGCTCATATTGGAACTAGCCAACCTCAACGCTGAATCTGTTTATTTTAAAATAACACATGCCATTGCAAAATAGTGTTGAGGGAGGAGACTGTTGACATGAAACTCTATAGCCTTCAATTCAATCAGACAGATTACTATAGGCCTAAGAGTACAGTATACATCATTTAGAGATGAGTAGGCTAGTTCTAGTAGGTCTATAGGAATTCGATTATTTTTATTATCATGCATTGTGGTTCGTTCTTCTTCACATATGCTACTTCTTCTTGTTGTTGTAATGCAGATGATGGAAAGCCACTGATGATTTGGCTGGCTTTATGTAACTTGCATTGCATGGTAAAATGCAAGTGCGAGTGCATCACTTGTGCATTTGTGCTGGTCAGTCTCTAGACAGAGCTGTCCCAAAGAGGCAAAATCATAGTAGAGTGCTTGAATATATTGTAGCCTATAGTGTATAAGTTGAGGAACAACCAACACTTACATACATTACTGGATAAATGTGAATCATTATGCGTTCGTATTTCTTGAGGCTTGAGCATTTTTGCAGCGATACATCGGCGACACCATGTGGTAATACAGAAAACTGTTAAACAGAGATAACCACTTAAATGTCCAGGACATCCTATTAATGAGACCAATGCAGTTAAATATAGGCATTTTACATATTAGGCCATTTTAATAATACAGTACTAATTCTACCATATATGCATGTCTACATATTTATTATAGGTTCAATTTAAAGAAGGAGTAATATTTTTTTAACTAACCGATCTACTTGTTTCATTGAGAGACACAAGTTTACGATTGGGCTACCGGTACTATAGAATAGAATAGAATACAACTTTATTAATCCCCCTTAGGAGCAGAGCAATTCATCCTCTGCATTTAACCCATCCCCGAAGGGGGGCAGCCGCTGTGCAGCGCCCGGGTACCAACTCCAGATTGATGCCAGTGTCTGGTCAACAGCACTAACTGGAGGGTGAACCTGACATGTTTTTGATAGTGGGGGAAACCGGAGCACCCGGAGAAAACCCACGCAGACACGGGGAGAACATGCAAACTCCACACAGAAAGGTCGGGTTGGCTGGGGTTCAAACCTGTGAGGCCACAGTGCTATCCACTGGGCCACCGTGTCGCCCCTATACCAAGACATCATATCCAAACATCTTAATTTATAACGATACAGCACACCGTATTATTTTTATCGGTTGATAGTCTACTAGTACTACTATTAAAGGAAAAACATGGTCTTCTTGATATCTATAGGTGGCGGTAACGTGCCTACAAAATAATTTGGATGAGAAGAAGAAATAACCGGAAGCTGAATTTGCCGCCATATGCCAAAGCTGCGTTGAGTTTGCAATAGCATTAGCTGTCTTTGTTTTAAACAGAAAAGAACACACGGCAATTTGCTCGACTAAGGTGCTTTACACATCTAATACTGCTGTTTTACATTAATACTCTAGTTATTCAAAACGAAAACGAGGTGTCGTAGCAGAAGGTAAGTGATGATGGTTATTTACATGCGTCGTACATTTTAATCTTAAATACAGCACTGCTAATGCTAGCGTCATCCCGCAGTTAGGCCGTGATGACCATTGATTAATATTTGTTGGTTCTCGTTGGTTACTATTGGCTTATTGTACAATTTTTGTTGTTATGCTTAATTGTACCAAACAAATAATCAGATGACTTGTAGCTAACCTATTGTACATCTCGCAGCTTAGCTAGTTAACATTGTACACCACATGTGTTAGTCAATGTACCGTAGTAGTACGGTGGTAGTAGTACTGTAGCGTAATAATATACAGCTCTATTATAAAAAATGTAAGTAAATGTCTGAGATCACTACATTATGCGTTCTTATTAAATGATGTAAATTATATTGATCAATAAACCTTGGATTTACATTTATTTTTCCAGAATCTTGAATTATCTGTATCCTCCATGGCTGTAAGAAGAGGACACATCAGATATCTGAAGGTAGTAGTGTAAATGCTTTCACACTATTTGACACCGCAGCAATGGTTAAAAGCATTCATATAGTAATTTATAATGGTGTTTAAAAAATAAAAAACTATATATAAAAACTAACAAATTTGACATGCCATATTCATTTATATTGAGTGGGGCATCAATTAAGATTTATGACACCGCCCTATGGAATTAAGAATATATTACATTTCATACATTAAAATCAAAAGCATTTACACTAATGCTCCTTTCACGTTTAGTGAAAAAAGATTCCCACTTGTGATGTAAGAAATCTGAGTACATTGTGTTAAAGTCCTTTGTTGTTAAGATAAATAAATGTTAATTCTTGTCAATGCATTGAACATTTATTTGTGAATAGAATTTCTCAATTAAATTAATGTTTCAAATCTGTTTGGTACCTGAACTTTTTTTTTAAACAAGCCTTCATTCTATCAGAAAAATTAACAGATTAACACTAATTCAAATACTCCTTTACAAGTGTGCTCCATGTTTTGTTGCAAGTATCTAAATCATGGAAAAATAATTGCCTATTTTCCTCCCATGTGGAAAGGTTGATGGTCACCAACTCGGGTACTCTGGTATCAAAATTATATTATGTATTTACCATACTATAAGATGTAAAGGCTGCATAACATACAGATAGGTGTCCATTCTGTGCGCTATAAAAACATCTGGTGTTTCTACACAGATCTTGTTCTGTAAATAGGAACAAACTGATACAGACCACACACTAACCCATGGTACATTCAGCAAACTGAACGTTTGCTACATTTAATTACATTAATATTTTAAGAATGTATACCGAATGACAAATTTCCTTAAAACTTTGAAATTAAGAAAATATGAAATAACTTTTGCTGCATTTAATGGTTGTGGCCAGTATTGCTCAGGCTTGTGTAAAAGTGCAGCTGCATGTTTGGAACCGGTTATGGTGTTGAATAACCTGCTTGTTTGTCATCCTTTAGTGCAGGAACCAAATGTCAATTTCATTAACATCTTATTACATATTTAATATATACTCTTTCATTCTGAGTTAAAATGTTACAATAACGTTTAAAATAACGATTGCTTTGTTAGACATCGTGAAAATTAAACCCACAGCCCAACTCCTCCGTTATATAAAAAGATTTCAGTCCACTGTTGTTTGCATTAATTGAATGTAAATGTTACATTATCCTGAACACATGGCCAATATTAGGGATGCCTGTCCAATTTAGCTTCTGTGGAAGTACCCTATGGCTTTCAATAGAGAAATTTTTTTATTGTGATTGAGTTAAAATATCAACAATGTTTTTCCAAAATAACTGACTTTAGTGCATACAGTAGAAAACATATGAAATTGCTGAACTGGTCACCTTTCCCTTAAGCCACTTAAGACCATTTATCAAAAGTAGCAGATGCAAGTATATTCTATAAAATATTATATTTGGGTTATTACGTGTAACTTACCTTGTAAATATAGCTGCATTATGTTTGTAGGTGTGTGAGGTTCAGACATCGCAAACTGACGGCAATACATCGCATCTCAACAAAGGAGCTGCTAATATGAAGGTGATTATTTTGTTTTAACTGTGAAAGCTTTTTGATATTTAAGGAATGGACTATACTACAAGCTGAGCAACACATTTTGCTATACAGACAACCTGCAGTGGAGAATTAAATTATCCGCTCAGATTGTATGGTAGCCGAGTTGGTGCTGACCGTGAAGCAAACTGCAAACTTTATTAACCGTTTAACAGAGTATAAATCAGTCAAAATGCTTGTTTAACTGTTAACCATGAACATCCCTACTCTTGTCCCAACATTATTTAACGTTGTGTATGATTTTACCTCCGTAGCTTCAAATGTACTGACCTGTCATCTGTAATGTGATTGGTTGTGTTGCAGCCAGACATTTATGACAATGGTTATGATGAGCACATGTCAGACGAGGCCAAAGATGCCAAAACCAACCTGATCGTCAACTATCTGCCTCAGAACATGAGCCAGGAGGAACTGCGAAGTCTGTTTAGTAGCATCGGGGATGTTGAGTCAGCAAAACTGATCCGGGATAAAGTAGCAGGTAATCCTACATACAGTTGCATAGTAACTACTTTTGCTGAAATTGTTATTCCGGCAAAAATGTACTTCAGTGGTACAATTGTTTTTACTGTCAAATCAAAAAATGTGTTCACAAACCTTTTCCCTGCTTTTTATTATAATTTTTTTTATTAAACTGTTTATTCACATTATCTCCATGTAATTGTTGTTGACTGGTTCTGTTTAGATGATCTGTTTAATATAAATTGTTTTGTTTGTTGTTTTGATTTGATATTTTTTATTTTAAAATGAGTAACCTTTGTTTTCCAACGCTGTCAGTTTTTCTTTGTAATCTGAATGTTGTTTTTCTGACTGATGCTATTTGTTTATTTTGACAGATATGTTATTGGTCTTTCCCAACCGATCCCAGGTCTAGCCTAGTGCCTGCCTCTGACACTTGTCAATCCTATGAGATCATGCGTTGTTTGTTGTTTTTCATGTGGCTGCACAGCAGCCCTGTGCTTTTTATTTTGTTGTTTTTGTCTCTCTAGGACACAGTTTAGGGTACGGCTTTGTTAACTTTGTTAACACTAGTGATGCAGAGAGGGCTATCAGTACCCTCAATGGCCTGAGGCTACAGTCTAAAACTATCAAGGTAATTTTATTTTCATGTCTCTCTGCTACATGTGCTACATGTTGTCATGGTAGCAGGGGGCAAGACCTCCTCTGCACATGCTTCATTTGCCTCGGATCAAGGTGTTTTGGGACCACGTCTGTACAATGCTGTGATTTTTTTTAAAACATTTTTTTAATTTATTTATTTTTTGGTTGGGGTGTATTTTTCCCGACATGCTGAATAGCTGTTTTCACACCGACTGTTGTTCCATTTTGTTAATTTTTAGTGAAGCGTTTTGTGTTATAGGACACAACTTTGGCTAAATAGTTTGTTTTTTGTTTATTCTTGTTTTCCGAATTTATAATTTATAATCCAATACACTTGGTCAATTAAAAATATTTCCACATTGCACTAGTGTCCGTTATCTGCAAGATGTAAATAATCTGGTGTTCCTACGCAGCCCATGCTCGGTAAATGACTATTCCAGCCATGGCAATGCGTGTTGAATTTTGGTGGTGGAACTTTAGAAGGGAGATGTGGCTCTGTTTTATCTTTATTTTAAAATATCAGTCTTTATCCAATTATCTCATTCTGCCTTTAAGTATATGTCATGAGTTCAAAGTGTTGATAGATCTACGTGTATTATGACTACGTGGACCATCTCATCAATGACAAACTGAATAGGAATGTATAGGACAGTCGGTGTGGATGCGGTGTGAGACAAACTGTGTTTGCTGACCTTTGATCTTAGGCACATCTATTAAGTAGTGTCAAACCATTGGTTTTAACTTGTCATTGTGCTAAAGTCAAAGCTCCAAGCAACTTGGTGTTTTTGTTTTATTTTAGAATATTTGAATTTAATTAAAAACTGCAAATTAACTTGACACCACTGTTTTTTTTGGTATTTTTTTCCACATTTTGGATTTATTGTAACAAATTTGTGGACAGTGATTGTTTAAAATTAATTTATTTACATTTGATATTAAAAGGTGTAGTTATAAATATTATATGGCCTCTGGGGGCAGAGTTGTGCAAAGGTGGAGCTTCGGTACCATGCCTACAATGTGTACACTTGCATTTAACAAATGTCCATCCATACAGTATGGCGTTTCTTTCTTAAATTTTGTTTTTAACACTGCTATGCCCCCCCAGGCTGAGAACTACCCCCCTTTTTTTTAATTACATAATACTATATTTTAAACAAATACTTTAAATTCATGCACTTTGATATATTCACTTTTTTTTTAAAGTTTCTAATCTAACAGCCATGTTTCCTGAGCGGAAAATTAACTCTTTGCACTCTTGTAGGTTTCCTATGCACGGCCAAGCTCGGACACAATTAAAGATGCAAATCTGTACATCAGTGGTCTCCCTAGGACTATGAGCCAACAGGATCTGGAGGAGATGTTCTCCCGCTATGGGCGCATCATTAATTCAAGGGTCCTCGTGGACCAAGCCTCTGGTAGGTGTCCTTTGTTGCTTCTAGTGTTGGTCTTGAGCTCAGTCTTCTGGCTCTACAATGTCCTATCCATTTCCAGGCCTTTCCCGGGGTGTGGCCTTCATCAGGTTTGACAAGCGAGCAGAGGCTGAGGATGCCATCAGAGACCTGAACGGGCACAAACCACCTGGAGCCTCTGAGCCAATTACGGTGAAGTTTGCTGCCAACCCCAACCAGCTGAAGAACTCCCAGCTGCTTTCCCAGATCTACCAGAACCAGAACAGACGTCTGGCTGGACCAGTCCACCACCAGGCCCAGAGATTCAGGTAAGGCCAGCAATTTCCACCAGACATTTCAATGGGGGGGTTAAGAGATTGTGGGGTCTATTGCCATAGCCATCCAGATTTGGCAAGGTCAAATTTGAATTTTGCAGCAAGTATCAATGTGTATCCCTTCAATTCAAATGTATTTTTGGTTTCCACTTGCTCTCTACCTGGTTAAGTCAGTAGCCATATCACGGTTAAGGAGGATGTATTGGCACCGCTTTGACAAACTCTAATTGAGGGTCTCCAGACTGACAACATGCAGCGAAGTCCACCTGAGCTTGTGAGATCAGGAATGGAACATGAGAAAATAATTTTCCTGGAATAACTAGGAAATATTATACAATGGGAATAAAGTATAGGAATATTATACGTAATAGAAATGTCCTAGTTTGGTTAAAGTCCATGCAATGGTTACATTACTGTAGCATTTTAGTTATTCTGTGAGTGTTGGTAACATTTTGATTTAAATGATTGATAGACATTTTTTGTAGATTTATTTCTTCTGTCAGTTGAGTCTAAATGTGTTTAAATATCTTCTGTAGGTTTTCTCCCATGAGTGTCGACCATATGGGGGGAATGAGTGGAGCCCCAGCAAGCTCCTCGGGTGGTTGGTGCATCTTCATCTATAATCTGGGTCAGGATTCAGATGAAGGTCTGCTCTGGCAGATGTTCGGCCCGTTCGGCGCTGTTACAAACGTAAAGGTGATTCGAGACTTCAACACCAACAAGTGTAAAGGCTTCGGCTTCGTCACTATGAGCAACTACGAGGAGGCTGCCATGGCCATCGCCAGCCTCAATGGATACCGACTCGGAGACAAAGCCCTGCAGGTCTCCTTCAAGACGACCAAGGGGCACAAGTAGACCAGAAGAGACTGATTCATGTATCATTCAGTTTGTTACTGTGATCTTTTATTTTTATAATTGTTTGAGTCGTATTTTTTCTTCCTCCCACATTAGCAGAAAGTGTTGATGTTTTCCCCAAAAAACATCCTTCCTGTTTGCGTGTATACAGGCCCAGATGTCATTGCTATGAATCCTTGTTAGTCTGATTGGATTTACGAGGTTAGTCAGTTAAGTACAATATCTCAATCTCACCATGCATTGGGGTTAGGCCAGGTTTGTTGCCAGCCTGGTACACCCACACCCCACCACACATACATCTGTGCACCGAATCCTAAAGTAAATTCTTTAGATCTAAATTCCCAGCCCCTCCTGCAGGGAGCAGTTACTTTCTGCAGTCAGGCTGTGAATGTTTAAATTTCACCAGAGCTCTGGATAGTGAATAACCTCTTCAATTTTCAGTACTGATGAAACCCAGTCCCAGCCACCTAAACAGTTGGGTATTTCCAGTAGCTAAACCAGACCTGGCTTCAAACCACCTGAAGGTTCACACAAAATCTCTTTATACTCCTGGACCAGCCCGTTTCAGGTCTGATCTGGTTCTGATGTAAAGCTTTGCTGTAAATGTTGCTGTCTGTTTAAAACACCACCAGTAACAATAAATCAGTTTCATTTTAATCTGATAAGTGATTCCTTTAATTGTGTTATCTGTGCTCTCTACAACCCTCTCCAGTGTAATTATTTTTAATTTATCTGATTCATTAACTTTATAACAGCTTAATTTTTTATTTGAGTTGATATGCTACCAACATTTATTACACTTCTGATGTTAAGCGATAATACTAGTTGGAAATATTGTATGTGTTAGTATTATGTCGCTACTGGCTAGCCCACTGACATAAAACTGAATTGTGATTGATTTTTCTTTGCACCACCAGATGGTAGTGTTGCTAATCAGTTGCTTTTCTCCAAATGCTGGAAAGCCTAAATAACTACTGTTAGTTGGGGGGGCATAAGTACATTTTTCTAATACTTTTAAGTGCAATTTATTTTAATACTGACTTGAAATATTTATAGGTAGGCTGGGTATTTTGGGAATCAAAACCACATTTTTGGCAGCTAACCTATCCAGCCTGTAATTTTTAGTCAGATGAGTGCGTTTATTCCTCTAGTTCTAGAGTGCATGTTTCTTGGAAACTATTGTTTTTATCTCTCGCCTGAGGTGATGACAGACCTTTTTTCCAGAGCATGAACAGGAGGGTGTTGACTCGCTTAGACATGTCTCTGCTGTTTTATAAATACTCAGGGTTGTCTGTCTGGGTCTCAGGTGTTGACCTCTGACCCTGCTAGAAGACATACTGCTGTCCTTACAGGGAACCATCAGGCACTGGCACATGCATACAAACCCAATATAGCTTTGTGTTTGTGAATGGGGGTTGGGGATAATCTATTGGAAGAAACCACAGGGAATGTTGGTTCATTGTGCTTTCTTGGGAGGCTGTTGGGGGTTGGGAAAGACAAAGGTGGTCTGACAAATTCCCAGAGGAATGTTCCACCCCTCAGTCTGTATTTGTTGAGTCCAGTCTATATGAAGTACCTTTTTTATATAACTTATATTAATTGTATATTAAAATTAGTATATAGTGGGTAGTTAAACAAATGTACAGTATTTAGTTTGTTTTATAATATCAATACTTCCTTAAACAAGTTTGCATTTAAACCTGATTTTTTTTCTTCTCACTGAAACAGTATAATATTCTAGGCAGACCTTTCATCATGCCTCTATAGGGTATCTGACCAGTTTAACTTGCTTGACTGCACACACCTTGCATATCTCCTTAGCCTTGCTTATTCACTCATGCTATTGCTATCCCATTGTCTGCATTGTGTTTAGGTTGAGCCAATTACTTAAAACAGTTGCTGTATTTGATTTAAAGGTTTGATTGCCATAGCCACTTCGATTTCATCCCAAAAATATTAAGAAACATGTCTGCAAGACTGGTTTACTGCCAATAAAAAGCAATTTCATATTATTGTTGTTAGGGGCCATGGTGTAGGTGAAGGGTGCTGAAGCAACTGATAGGACAAACACACCGCATGGTTAGCTGCTAAACTGCCTTCTGTGTTAGTGTGTATGTTTGGAGTGACAGATGCCAGCTCAGCATGACTACAGAGAATGTCTGTTGTGGGGGAGGGGTTGATATCTGTATTTTGTGTGTGTTGGGGCTGCTCAGCTGATGGTGTAGTAGTGATTTTGATGCCTTGCTGACAGTGTGGGTGCTGTCCTGCTTACTGTTCTTATTTTGTCTCTATGACAACAGGCATAGTGTTTTAGAGTTACTGAATACAACAGACAGGATAACAGTCAAGTAAACTCAGTGACCTGTCTGTAGGAATGTGAACGGGGCAGGCGAGGGTGGGGGTCATGCGTGAGCAGACAGGAGTCCCTGTTTAAAAGGAAACCTGACACCTCCCTACACACGCACACACAAGCTCTCATTCATGACATTCATGGCTCTGTGTGTGTTTCCCCTCCCCCACCAGTCCCCAGGATAAACAAAGAGCCCATCTGTCTGCCTGGGCGGGTCTGTCTCTGTATTTTTGCTGGTGTCCGTGTGTGTGTGTGTGCGCATGTCTTTGTGTTTAAATTAGGACTATGATCAACCAGTCCAGAAGGTTCCAATGGAAAACAGGTTATGGATATCCAGATATTATCTACAATTAAAAGCCTTACATGTATTTCGTTTTTTCCTTAAATAGCTAAATATGGCAGTAATACGTTGTTCATAATGATACGTGAGCATGCACATTTATTTCCCTCTGAACCATAGTAAACATAAAGATTTGTGTTAGATAATAGCTTTCTTTGAACAGCCAGATGTATTAAACACAAATACACCCCTCCTCCTCTCTGACCTGTATGGGCCTCTTGTCTACATTCCTGAAAAACTAGAGGGAGGAAGGGGAAAAAAAATACACTTCCTGCATGGTGCTATAACTATGTGTGGGTTGGTGAAATGCTAGCTCAATGAGAATGTGAAAATACTTTTACTGAATTGCTGATCATTACATGCTGTGTTGGTTACTTTAGTTTTAGGCATATACATGCTACACACTGTATAGACAGATCCATTGTTTTAACGTATAATTCTTTTTTAAACAAGCACATTATGTAAGATGACTTATTTTCAGTATCCTGCTAGTTAGTTTTGTTCATAATTGTTTATATACAATATATTTTTAAATTGTATTGCCAATCTTTTAGGTAGGCTGTAACTGTTTTTAAGGAAGGGTGTTTATTTGGCCTACTGTAACAAACATAGAATTACCTTGGTAACTATCACACTATAGCAATTTGTATATTGTCCAAAATGATTTTTAAAAAATCATAGCCTTTAAAACAGGAATGCCAAGTCACATAACATTAACAAATAAACTCTGAGTAATTGTTGATCATGACACCACATCTGCTCTATGCTACTCAATCAATTGTATGGTAATAGTAAGTATTTTGGTTGATTTGATCAAATATAATTTAAACATAGCCTACCACAGTCGTACATAGCCACACGTGTCAAATCCACATTTTTATTCATCATAACAAACACTTTTGTCGTGACAAAACAAAGAGCTTAATAAAACAATAATATTTACAGGATAGCCCACGTGACAGTCTTTCGAAAACAAAGACAGCGGCGCTGTTGCGTCAGCGCGTGACGTCAGGGCGGCAACAGTCACAGTGTAGCGTTTTGGCCACATTAACATTCCTTCCTTTCGGTACCAATACTATTACACTGAAACCGGAGCGGTCCCTTGATACACTGAGTATGACACTCCAACACTCGGTTGGGGCTTCCCTCCTGGAGCCGAGAGCTTGAGTGGAACTCCAACCGCCACCACGTGCTCCTTCGCCGAGCTTATGCGCTGGGGCAGTCTCACTCTCGCCTCGCCGCCTACGATAGGCTACATTAAATCCTGAATGCAAACACCGCGATCCCGTTCAGAAGGCCACAATGGCGGTGGTCCAGCTGAGGGACTTTAACATTTGGTCCTCTGACTTCTGCTCCGGTTCTGTAACATCTTTGTTCAGCAATCCAGAAAAACCGGATCCGAAAATGGAAATTAAGCTGGTCACGTTACTAGTGTCCATGTCCTCTGATCCTTCCGTTAGAAGAGAGACCGTCACTTTCGACCTTTTCGATGAGTCGTCCGGCGCTTCAGAGCTCGTGGCCCCTCGTTTCATGCCAGCACCGCACCGGTGCGCGTTTAGTTCGTGTGGGTGCTCTGTCTCTGGCACTTGAACTATTTCCTCTGGTTCGGTGCTGGACGCCACCACAAAAACATCATCCTCATGCAACGACAACATAGTCCGGCTGTCAGCGGGAATAGCCTGCGTAGAGTGTCCCAACACCTCATCAGAAGGGCTCTGGCTGTAGCCCGAACACACCGCTTTTTGTCCACAGCGATCGCCGGGAGTTTGCTCTTCACTCGTGACGCATGTGTCGATCTTACGGTCGGCCGCCGTTAAGTGCTCGGGAGTCTGCGGCGCTTCCTCCGGTGTACCGGGAAGTGACTCTGTATTGTATTCCGCCTCGCTCCAGTCATGGGCGGGCCGCGCGCTAAGCGTCACTCCGCCGTAGTAGTCCCGGAGGTAAACTTGCCTGGCGCTCCGTAGCACAAGCGACACTAGTAGATTCCGGTGTAACTTGATCCCGCCGCGCTGAACGCGGGAGTTGTATATCTTTCCGAGAGACAAACTCATGATCCTGTGCGCCTCGTGCGACTCCGCTAACACCTCCATGGCTGCGAAAGTTACAAAAACACAACACCTCCCACTACCTCGTGCTGTCGGACAATCGGTTTGTCTACACCCTATTTGTTTGTTTGTTAAATGAGTAGGAAATGTGACCAACAAACGCAACCTGTGAGTTTTGTTGTGCCAGCCCTTCGCGAGGTGTTGCAGGACCGCGGAGGTCTACTCGGGAAGGAGACTGCTTCTAATTTTAACAACTCATTTATAGCTTCGCACAGTGGCCACGCCATCCAATAAGAAAGCGCGTACTTAGATCTATGCCCCGCCAAATTCATATGGACCAATAGCAGCACGCGTTAAACGAATGCGCCACACATACATAGAAAGTGAGACTGGTTTTGCTTTTGAAGCAAACTACTACATTGGGCCTTA
>JAODLL010000019.1:160674-218418 GCA_026546735.1 Forbesichthys agassizii
CTCTCTCTCTCTCTCTCTCTCTCTCTCTCTCTCTCTCTCTCTCTCTCTCTCTCTCTCTCTCTCTCTCATACACACACGCACACAACTGCTCTAACACATAGGGCCCCAGGAGACATATATTAGGAGACTCCTACACTTCCCTCCTACACCTCCTCTCCTGCCACGCCATTTTCACCACCACTATCTGTCCACCTCCACAGTCAGCTTGTGGACAAACCCAGAATAACAATGTTATCATACCTCTTAAGCACACATGTGCGTGCGTGCACACATACACACACACGCACACACACACACACACACACACACACACACAGAAAGACAGCATATTAATAAAATATGACCATATATAACCATATTCAGTCAACCAATCCAATTGGACACCAATAATACTTTAATATAGTCTATAGTATGTCTGTTTGATCAAATATAATGTTTGAGGTCTGTGTTCATCATGTTTGGCAGGTTGAGGTCAAACCCAGCCTCTGCAAAGCACAGAGAAGCAATTTACATCAAACAGAAAGTCAAGAGAAAGTGCAGGGCAATACACAGAGTCAAAGAAATGCCGGTCCCCAAAACGTTTGTGTGCTTTCTGCTGTCTCTGCTGTCTCTCGAACCATTTAACAGCGTGGTTTTCTTTTCATGTCTCAGGTTGAGTTTTATTTACTTAATTAGGGTTTCTATCTTTTCAATTATATTCATAATAGATTTGCTGTCATGCAAGACCAGGTATGGCTGAGACAATAACAAGAGTGGAAAAGTGTGGTCCTGTACAGGAAGTCATGAGATGTGTAGGAGTAAACTGAGGTGGAAACAGTCGCTGAAGACAGTGATATACTATAGAAGTATGCACTGCTATTTCAGCTGGGTTGTTGTCTCTGTTTGTGGTCTTACTTTATTTTTTTTATTGATGATCTTACATCTGTTTCTGTGAAAGGTTAATTAAAGATAGCTCTGAGCTTCCATATAGCCTAGCCCTGACAAAGATACAAATTTATGCCATAGCCTATGCTGCAGTCAACAGTCATTCTTTAAAACATATAATAATTAGTATTAGTAGTAGCCTTATAGGCCTAGTACTATACCGAAGTATTGCTATTATTTATACATTTAGGCTATGCATGCATTTTTTATGTTATTGTTAGCCTAGTATTATTAGTATTAGGCTAGTAGACCTATAAGATGTATTATTTTACTTTGCACATTGGCAATATAATGGCACATTATATTTGTGTTTCATCCATAGAACTGGTTTATTCATGTAGGCAAAAATCTCGCACAGCAACTGAACATTATGAATTAAAATGTTGACTTTGTTTTATCAAGCTGCAATGCTACCACCAAGTGGACTATGAAAGTATAGCATCGACCCCTCCTCTTCCGCATTCGAGTGAAGGAAGTAAAACAAACGCAAAGCTCTAGAAGCCATTTTAGCTGCTTTCATTTTACCAAACGTACGAAAGTGCAAGGTATGTAATCGTATATGCCACAGGTTTAGACATCTTTTAATAATCGTTTCTATTGGCGCAAACATGAGCGAAGTAGTTTCGACTGTGCTGATATCATGATTTATTATTTGCATTCCTAAAGCCAGTTCTTCATTACAGAAGGACTTTACCCAACATAGCCCACCGTACGTTGATACATGTTGACTTACAGTGTAATTAGCTCGGTGTAGCTCATTGAGCGTTGAGCCTGAATGAATATTGGACATTCGCATTTGTGTTCTTTATAACATTTCAAGATGTCTGACGAAGGCAAGCTGTTCGTTGGTGGACTGGATAACGATACAGATGAAACCTCACTAGAAGACGCATTTTCTAAGTTTGGAAAAATTAGCAAAGGTAGTAAATAATACAATATGTGGATATGACATGCCATTGTGTGTTTATTTAATTTCAGAAATATGTGTCTGGTCCTATGTATTTGTGAATTATATTGTTACATGTGTGAAATGGTGTGCAATTTCGTTGCCTCTATTTTATTTTTTTATTTTTTATTTATTTTAGTTGACGTTATTAGATATCCGGACACAAGGAAATCAAGGGGTTTTGGATTTGTGACATTTGAGAACCCTGAAGATGCCAAAGATGCCCTCACTGGCATGAATGGAAAGGTATGGTTAACCTAGGTTACATTTGCATGTGTTGTTAAACCATTAATGTATTTGGCTTAGAGGAATTTAAAACTATCCCCCCCAACACTTTCTTCTGTCGTTGCAGACTATTGATGGAAGGCAGATTCGTGTAGATGAGGCAGGAAAGTCTGGAGGCCGTGGGGGTTCACGAGGTGGGCGTGGTGGTGGATTCTTCAGAGGAAGAGGCCGAGGTAAGGGATTATGATGCATTCCATTTGCTCCGAATCCCTTATATTTGTGTTTTATATCTTACAGGCCGATTTACATGGAGACCGGGGTTTTATTTTATTCTTAAAGTTTGTTAGTGCTGATTGCTATGTGTTAATTAACCCTTGAAATAAAATGTTGATGTAAGCATATAAAGCAGTCATCATATGCAGCCTATAGTAAGTTGCTCTGGTGAAACTTTCTTTACAGTTCAAGCCACTGTATCATTAAGCACGTTCAATAAAGTAAGGCAGAGGTCTTCAACGTTTTTCGGCCAAGGACCGCTGATAGAAATACGGCACATATATCACATATGGTATTAAATATTTAGTTGCCGGCCCAACAATAATGTTTAGGATGGCCTATATTTTTTCACGTATAAAAGTAGGCCACTAATAAAGTCATTAAAATAATTGACAGATTTATATATATTAAATGCTAGAAAATAAGTTTGGGTCAAATAATTTGAAGGACACCCTGCAGTACCTCTGAGGACCCCCTAGGGGTCCCGGACCCCCTGTTGAGGACCTCTGTTAAGGGTTCCTTAAGGATAAAATAACTCTTAATATATATTTGCATAGAAAATTGTTGTTTGCTGCTATATTAATGTTTAAAATAATGTATCACCTCTAACATACATCCATAACTTTCATAGAGATAATTAGATGAAATGACTCCTATCATTCTTTGTTCTACCTTTCTAGATAGTGGCGGCTATGTGGACAGGAATTATGGGGCTCGCAGCTATGGTGGCAGTCGTAGCTATGATGGAGAAAGGAGCTATGGTGGTGGAAGAAGTTATGGAGGTGAAGAGCGGAGCTATGGGGGTGGATACAGGAGTGGTGGATACTCTGGGGGTGGCGGATACAGGGACAACAGGTAAAAACAACTTTTTGTGTTAAGTAGTCAACTGCTTTTAATATATTACTACCACAAAGGCACGTTTATTTAGATTTTATTAGAGAATCATAGATACTACTCGTCGGTACTCGTATTAGTCTTTTAGTGCAAGCACCTTATTCGCAGGGCGATTCAAGGTGCTTTATAGGTAAGATAACCCCACCTAGGGCGGGGGTGTTCAGTTGTTACAATTATGATTATCCAATTGTTTGTATCACCAAACAAAACAACCACTTAGCTTTTGAGCTGGCATGCTTTGATGCTGTTAAAAAAACATGTTTTTATGCTGTCACAACTTCCCTAAAATATCTGTATTTAAATGTTTCAGGAGTAACCGGGTATATGGAGACCGCTCAGGGGGATCGTACAGAGACAGCTATGACAGTTATGGTGAGTATCAGTTGTCTAGCTTATGTGTGCGCTCATGTAGTTTTCACAACATTATCACATAGTAGTATGTAAAAATGAGACTTGCTCATCATGCCTCAGTTGGACAACTGCTGAAAACGCCAAAGCCCTTTTGTTGGATATGAATGGTGTATGTATTCAATTCACAAGTATTCCCATCTAACTCATTAGAAACTGGAAGAGTCCATTTTCCAGCATTCACAATCCCACTTATATCATCACACACTGAAAGTGATGCTTTCTTGTTGCTACACGGAAATATTTTGATGGAGAACTATGACATCAAATTTAGGCAAACATTTTCTGTGTGGAATAATGACAATGCTTCCGTGTCTTTACCCATTTACCTACTTCTTGTCCTCAGACTCACACGAGTAAATACACAAAAAACTTCCCGATTGCAAGATCATCACAACCCCTGGCTGTACTTGGTTTACTTTTTTTGTATTGATGGGCTCTAAAAAAATATTTCTCTTTTGTGTGTGTCTAGGCTAGTTCAAAATCTTGGGTTTGGTTTATGGTTTTACAGAACATTCAGTTTCTTCTGAATTGTTAAACTGTTTGAAGTGATTTTGTTACTTGATATCATCTCTTCGTAAGAGCATAATACTGACAGTCCTGAAGGACATAAATTGATAGCAATTGTCTTCGTACTAATGTTTTTATTTATTTAATTTTTTTTCTTTAGGGGTGGGGGTGGGGGGGTATTTTTATTTTACTGAACATGTCCTTGTTTAGAAATGTGACCCAAAATTAATTCATATTAGATGCATCTTCTGCAATGAAACATAATTGTGTCACCACACGATTGATCTTATGCTCTTCAACACAAAGTCTGTTTCTGGATCACCATCATAATGAATCAAAGCCTAAACCCCCTTTTTTATTTTTTATCAGAGTAAAAGGGAATTCTGGCCATTGAAATATATTACACTTGGCTCTTGATGCTTGCAAGCTGTGATATACTCATGGTAGATGCCAATATCCCTTTAGGATTTCTCTTTAGTCCTGTAATCCTTTCTTTTGGTATAGTTATGATTGGATACTTACTGAGCATTAATTACTAGCAGAACCATTCAAATGTTGTCATTTGGAATGGGAAAACATTAGGCCTAAAAATAAAGACTTTCTAATATGACTTAGTCTAATCTTATATTTCTATCAAGTTCCTGGTCGGAGGAACAGTTTTTGATATTTGAAGGCAATCACACGTTTGCACTGCACACATTTAGTCAGGGCTTACAATCAACCTTGTCTACAAATAACATAACTTGGACATACATGTATATAATTTCATATCTTAATACTACATCTTAAATGACTAGCCTGTTGGCTATTTCAAATATTTCTAGAAGATTTTCAGTTGCCCTTTGCTTGAGTTAAGCAGCATTTGGGCTCTTAAAAACTTTTGCTTCAAGATAAATGTCACTGTCAATAAATATGCTCTGTTCTCTGTATCGGTTCTTCATTGTTCTGGCCTCATGAACCCCTATTAAAACTACCAGATCAAAACGTTCTGATTCTTTGTGCAAGGGGGAAAAAAGCAACTGAGATGTATGATGCTTAAACATTAATAGTCAGGAGAGATAAATGGGGAGGAATTGGCTTGTACATTAGCACAGATTATTGTAGAAAATGGGATTCATCCATGCTATCTGCACAGCTGGGCATCTCAATTGTAGAATGTATCATGGGGTTAGGTAATTCAGAGGGAGTGAAATGGCTACATTAGGGTGCCATGTCTGCTATGGCAAGATTTAACTGCCGAATAAGGGTGGGCCGCTGGCATTCTAGGTTAGAGGGATGAGAAATTAAATATTATTCTGGTGCTGCTTTGCTGGTTCTGTCACGGTTTCATTATACCCAAGAGTTCTTGCTGCTGTCATTTTGGAAATCTACAAAGTTCTTGGACAATGAAGGGTTGGGACTATCAGCACGTGAATCATCCAGTCTCTGGGGAAAGCTGCTCTCTTGGCTAGTTCTTAATTGGAAATAGGCCTGTAATGTGAGGTAACGATTTATGCTCTCCTGTTTGCATCCCTCAAACAGTTCACGTTGATGTCCCACATCATCTTCTATGTGTGAGCCTTTGTCCACATACAGTATTACCAAATGGTGCTGTCACTGCTCACCTTTAGATGTTAATATGCAATAAATGAAAGCCACCCTGGCTAGTTCCAAAACCTTTTATCTACAATACCCTAAGTGTGAAGGCCTTATGCTTGGCTTTGGAATCCTCATAATTGCTGAAATTTTGCAAAAATTGTATTGCTCTCCTAGTGATTGCCAGTATATTATACTTTTTGTTGCATGTCAATGTCAGAGGTCCCTGGGTGCACAGTAGTTGTTAGAATGAGGTTTTTATTTTTTTATTATTAGTCTACACATATTCTCAAATTTCCCTCATTTAAATTGATTACCTCACTGCACTCTTTTCATTTTTCAGGTTAGTTCTTGAGCATGATGACTTTCCATTGGCTGCTGGATTAATACATTGCCTGTGGTCTTCATTTTACATTAAGGGCCAAGGTTGGTATCAGTCTTGCATTCAACATTTTAATTCCTCCATAAGAGCAAAAATGTGCGGAATTATTGCATCACATCATCACAAACCATGATGCCTTTCAGCACATGACATAAGATGTAAAATTTTGTCCAAATGAATTATAGCGAATCAGAAATTGACGATTAGAAGTTAACCAATGAAAGCGCCATAATGAGGAAGCATATGCAACAAGGACATACAACATACCATCTTTGTTATTGTGCTAGTGTATATGTAGCATAGGGCCTACCACTGTATATTTTATGTTTTCCGTGAAACGAAATAACCCCTTTACCCATGAGGTAAGATTTTTACCAAAATGGCCATTTTCACATGGAACATTAAAAGCTTCTTGTAAACTGGACTGGGCTAGTACATGAAAAGAGATGCTAATGTGGGCTACATTCCTTTAGGCGTTAGGCCTACCCATATAACTATATATTATCGGTATACAAATACCATAGTTGTGTTATTCAAAACTGACTGGATGGCACAATCTGTGTGACGTAAATGTAAACTAAAACGTTATATTTTCTCCAAATACACTATACCTCATTATTAATAGGCCCACTATTTACCAAAAGCTGTGTTCAGTTGCACAACTAAACCAGTCCCCAATCCCTTATCTGGAATAAACTGGTTTCAAAACAGACAAAAGGAAACGGGTGATGACATAAGACGCATGGCGAACTTGTTTCTCCAATCCGCCCACTAGAAGCAGCACAAGTGAAACCAAGCCTGGTTGTGGGCGTGTCTTAACCCGGTACAGTTCTTTTTGCGCTCCGACATCCTTGAGTTAGGCTGCGTGCGACTGGTTCTACGGAGGTTTGCTAAGGGTAAATATAATTTTGCATTGATTGTATGTGTTTGAAAATGTCTTTTTGGTTGAGTATGCGTAGGATACGAAATTGAACCATTGCGTATGTGTAAGATTTTCGTAAATTGTTGATTTTTTTTAGTCCTTACGAAATCCGCCAAGGCCGGAGGCTAACGCGTTAGCATCCGTGCCTCGTGACTAAAGCGCTAATGTACTACATATTTTAACTTGTAGCCTATCTACAAATTGGGGTGAATGTTGTTTTGATTTGTATAGCTTTTCTGGACTACGGTGAAATAACTAGTTCAAAACAGTTTACTAGGGACCAATAAGTTATAATAATATGTAGTTGCGGCCTCCTCGTGATTAATACACCATTGGAACAAAGGGGTCTTGGCCTAATATACGGAGGGAAGCGGGAAGCCTGTTTCACTGCGGATTCCTCGTCGTCGTTGTAATATGCTATTTATTTTTTGTTTGTTTTCTAGTTACTCGTGAAAAGAATTATGTCTTCAGACGAAGGGAAGCTTTTTGTTGGCGGGCTCAGCTTTGACACAACTGAACAGTCACTGGAGGATGTGTTTTCCAAATATGGTCACATATCAGAAGGCAAGTACTTCATTAAAAAAATTCTTAATTGAAAATTGTATTTGTTCAAAATCAAGTTTAAGATTATTGCACCCTAATCAAAGTTTCTTCTTTAGTTGTTGTAATCAAAGACAGAGAGACCCAGAGATCCCGAGGTTTTGGTTTTGTCACATATGAGAATCCAGATGATGCTAAGGATGCCATGATAGCAATGAATGGAAAGGTACAATTTGAAGTTTAATCACTAAAATATACATTTTGCAGTTAAAAACACTTCATTATATTTGATGCAGCTTTGTTGTTGTATTTTTTTGGTAATTTTTAAAATTGTAAATCCCTGTCTTATCAGTCTCTGGATGGAAGACAAATCCGCGTGGACCAGGCCGGCAAGTCGGGTGGTGGCGGCCGCTCTAGTGGTGGCTTCCGAGGAGGTTCCGGTGGAGGTGGATACTTCGGAGGAAGAGGCAGGGGTGGTGGAGGAAGAGGTGGACGCGGGTTTTCACACGGCATGTTTTGCTGTCGTTTTTTTAATAAGCTTGTAGCTGAAAGCTAGGCTTTGCTTAAAAATTGATTACTTAAACCATGGCGTCTTGGGTTTCAGGTGGTGACCGGGGATACAGTGGTGGCGGAGGCGGCGGTGGAGGCAGATACGACAACAGAAGCGGGGGCAGCTACTACCACAGAGACAGGTGAGAATTGACCACTATGAAGTCAGAACTACTTGAGTTCATCTCATGTCAATGTAGCCATTACTGACGAACCCTCCTCCTCCCTGTTTTTCTAGGGCCCAAGGAGGAGGATATGGAGACCGTTCAGGAGGTTCGTACAGAGACAGCCATGATAGCTATGGTGAGGCTTCTTAGTTAAGCAAGAATGCCAATAGGAAACAATAGGCAGCCAACCATGTGCCTGTCAGGCAACATACTATTTGCTGCGGATTGGAATCACCTAATACGTGGGTTTTCAGTTCTGAAATGGCTTTTCAACTTTTTTTGGATTGGCTTCATCATCAGGCTGGGTTTGCTTCTATTGTTCTTGAAGGTGGCTGTGCGAAGTGAGATCAAGTTCTCATTTTAGGGCATTATTTAATACACATAAAGCTGATCTGTAAATATAGATCAGGTAATGAATGCTGTAAAGGCATTAAAGTAATTGCCTTAAAATGTGTGTAACACCAATGGGGTAGGCATGGCAAACACATTTATTTGTCAAGGGTATATACATTTTAAAATATATGGTGTTAGGACACCTTTCTCTATACTTTGATAATTTTTCAGCAACTGAAATAAGTGATAAATTAACAATATTTTAAACATAAGATAATACAGCAGAAGACAAATATTTGTAGATATAACTGAGTAATTGCATCCTGAACAGTGACAAAGCACTGTTCTGTTTTCATAGCTGGCCAGCCTCAAATGCATGTTAGTGTTGCCCACTGAGCATTTATCTGAGATGCTTGTGTGACATCTAATGGCAGAATCTCATAGCAACACTTTAAAGGTGTGGTAAGCGATTGTAATTGATCACTTGCTGCCAAGTACAGCAAATATCTTCTTACTTGCTAGCTGTCTCTTATGTGTACACGCTGAAAAATAATCAAGTGTTCCTGCACAACTCAAACTATAAATGGGGAACCTGAAGTTTTGCGGACGACACAATCTCTTCAGGATCGCTTACTGCACCTTTTAATAAATTATTTTACCTCCAACTTAAATATTCAGAACTCAAATAACACTTCAATAATGAAACGAGGTTAATGAAACGAATGTATAATAGAATGCCGCCTTTGAGTTTACCAGGAAGTATCTTTCCACAGAACAGTTCACTAGTAGGGCCTCTTCCAAAGACGATCCATGTTTTGACAAAATCTCAATCTACTTTAATTTTTTTTTATTTTATCTGACTTCCACAAAATAGGAGACGACGGTGGCTGGTAGCCTGGCTCGGGAGTGTCTGTCACCTAGGCAACACCCAAATCACCCGCACCCGCAACCCCATTTGGATGACAGCGGACCTAGCTGGATTTCAATTCTAGCACAGAACTTGCTGCACCAAACGTTAAAAAACATGTTTATGAAACCAATTATATAGATAAGAGCAGTCCTGGATAAGTTCAGGGGAGGGCAGGCTTGCACTCTAAGCCGCCCTGACAGGTGCTTTTCCAAGTTTTGTTTTTTAACATTTGTTTTCCCATTAAGCCTTCTCTTTATTTCATAAATCTAAAGGGAACAAAATTTGATTTATGCTACATCAATTGTGCTTAGTCTCACTTTGAGCTTCATACACATTCAGAGACGAGCCTAGAAGGCAGGGAATGTATCTCAGCTGGAGACTGGTCATTTGTTTTGTAGTTTGATACTGCTCTGCTCTCTGTGGTGAATGTAAAGAAAAGTTCATCACTGTCCGTGTTTGCATATAGCGAGAGAAGAGGATAAAGGAATCAAACATTCTGTAGGGCTGGGTTCATATTCAGCTACATAAATGTATTGCAAACAAGATTCTGTGTCAGTCTTCTTGGGCCAGGAATGCCCATGATTACTCTCAAACATTCTGACAAATGGAGTTTTATAGTATCGTTCTCAACATGGCACCATAATGATTTTTGTATTGGGATTTTCTTTTTCCTTAAAGCATGCTATAATTTTGTTTGTATTTTTATGAAATAAATAATTTACAAATGCCAACTGCTGTTCCTTAATTCTAAATTTGATTGGTATCTTTTGTGCCTTAAATCTAAAATAGCTGATTTCTGAAAATGCTTTAGGTTTTCTTTATACAGCTAATGCAGCGTTTCACCACATGATGGCAACAGAGTCCATGCAGGGATCCCTCTTGTGTTCGTTTAATTGGTTGTCCTTGGTTAAAACTGAATTTATCCACAAATATTCGGTTCTATCATCTGAAATGTTTAAAAAATTTAGTTTTAATATATTAAATGTAGCGCTCTAAGGCTTTTTTTTCTTGTGTAAAATCAATATTGATTGTTTTGAATAATACTAAACCTGAAGCATTGTTTCAGGGTACTTCGTGTCTAATGTTAATTTGACCCAATTTATATTGAAATTTAACAATTGAAATAGTGGCACTGACGTGTTCTGTCAAAATATATTACAAAAGGAAAGTTAGGCTTCAAAACAAAGCAAGTAATTACATGTAACTGATTACCAAAAAACACAATATGTTAATTGGCTAAAATAGATTACAGGTATTAAAGACAACTTTCAAATTTAAAAGGGTTTGAAGAAAAAAATCCAGGAACAGATTGTTTCCTGGATTGTTAATGCAGATCAATAATTGTAATGTATTCTGATAATCTTATCCTGAGTAAACTCAAAAATAGATTTGGCAGGCCAACACATGGTTAACCATGTTTAGATGTGAAGTAATCTAAAATAACTGGTAACTAATGGATTACATTGCAAAAGTAATTTACTCAACTCTGGGTCCCAATAGTTAGGCACATTAGTGTATTTTCCAGTTGCAGCTATTGGTTACAAACGATACTAATACTATCAGTTTTGCTGGGTAAATTACTTTTCTGTGTTCTTTTGTACATGCGTTTCTGTATTTTAAGATCATTCAAATAGATGGTTGATGCAGTTAGGTTACAGGAAGTATAGTATCTGAAACTACAGTAGTCCGTATCCTTGCCTTAGGTGCACAAGGTGGCAGTGTTCTCTAAATTATTCCTAAACCCTCATGTTTTGTTGGGAGTCTTATGAAACCCCTATAGCCTGTTTAACAGATAAAGGCACAAAAGAGTCCATACTATTATATTTTCCTTCATTCAACTTGATATTCCATGACTTTTCCTAATTTGGCCACTACTTATTTTACAATGTTTTTATTATGAGATTGTGTTTCATGTACATGTCTTTCAACTGCTGAAAGACATGCTTGTCTTTGAATATAGCCATGAAAATGGGTTCTGACCAACCTGATATAGTAGCAGCCATGTCGCAGATCAAATATGAGCAGTTCATTTCACATCCAGTATAAAACATTGTGATATGACAAATATATATGTAGCTATTTATTTTGTTATAGGTCATACTATTTGGGGTCCAATTGACCACACAAATATGAATTAATTTCAATGTTATGTGTATGCCTCTATGTGATGTCAATGTAAAAAATATATTTGGCCATAGCCGACGTGTACGTAATTAGATAAATCCCTATTCAATCAAATAGTAAGTTTATGGTCATTTGGCCTACTGTTTGTGGTAAAAGATGAAAAATATTTATCAAAGAAAAATGTGACATTTTTGAAAGCACTTACCCACCAATCAATTATTGGGGTACCTAAGCCCCCAAATAAAGTCGATGTAAATGAACAGAATATGAATATTTAAAAGAATAGTACATCAAGAATGTTTATTAATTTAGATAAAGAGATCAACAAGTAGCCCTACACAAGCCACATAGTCTACTAGACTGGTTTGTACATGCTTGAAATTATTCCATTTACAAATTTGTCAATGTATGTACTGTAAATTATTATACATTACACATGTTTTAATTATACAATAAGCCTATTTTCTTTGTTAATATTTTTATATATTTATATTAACATATACCTATAAACGAAACCATGAACTTAATTACATTTAAATTGACAATACTGTAAAACGTCATACTGCTGGAAAGATATAATATGCTAAAATTACATAAGTTTCATTTTTTTCTCAATCCATTCTTTATAGTCAGCAATTTTAGTGAAACCGTAGATTTGTTCATTCCATGTGCATGGTGGTATGGTGAAGGACACCACGCCATGTGCCAAACCATCCTCACAGACCAGTGGCCCACCAGAGTCACCCTGGGAATCCATACAGTGTATTATCCATTTCTGAACTTAACATCTGTCATGAACTGGTAGTTAGAATGTTATTGCATAAGATGAAAATGGTCATGGTGTGTATACTTTTGAATAGTAAACTACCCATGTGTTGCGTGCCAGGTATTTTCATAGCCTATTTTGTAGGCTATATATTGGCTACAAAATATCTGAGAAGTAGAATTTTGCACCTAGTCTGTTAGTTGAAAGCAATACTATTCACCAAAAGCATGCATCACCAGTCTGTTGGAATGCACGTGATTGAACCATGCATGAGTTTATCGAGGAACATTTTGCTCAATTACACACCATCACCATAAGTGACTAGAGTTAGCAAATACTTACAGCTGCTGGTCCTTTGTTACCCAAAGTACAGTAGAAGTGGTTTTCAGCATTCATATCATTGTAAAGGAGCTGAGCACACGTGTGATTGTCAATGACGGTCACATTGACTTCCATGAGCGTATTGGTCATTCCCGATTTGCCTTCTGATTTACCCCAACCAGCCACCAGACAGTTGTTTGGCAGAATCTCATCACCTTGGCTCGCAAAACCAATAGGTCTGACATTCTTATTGAGGTCTGCTTTCTTGCTCAACTTACACATTATCGGGAGAGACAACAAGAAGTTAATTGTCAGATTAATCATTACCATATAATAGGACCAGTAAATACAATTTAAAATTCTATAATTAAAATATTAAAAATTAATATAATAAATTACATAATTGAACATAACTAAAAGGCCACATGGAATTATAAGACATGCTATAAGATATACATTGTAACTATCCACTGCATTCTTCTTACTTTAAGGAGCATGATGTCATTATAAATGTGTTCATTGATGTGGTAGTCTTCATGTGGAAAAGATTGTTCCACATATATCACCTGCTTATCAGAATGATGAAAATTGTGAACCCCCAGATGGGCAATATAAGAACTGAAAAGAAAAAAAAAGTGTAATATGTATTATATGTATTGTGTAATTACAATACATAACATCTATTTATTTTAAATTAACCAAAGTAACTGGCTGGTTTTATCTAGGCAAAAGCATGTCTGCATGAATATTTCAACAATCCTTATTTGTCAATGTTATTTTCAGTTTTCATCACTGACCACCACACATCACAATTTTACATATGCACTCTATATATTCATAATCTATAGACAGACACGGCATCTATTTATTTGATACAAAACTGCATCTGGCTTTGCAACATAGGGGCCATCAGGGTCTGCCTGGATTTGTAAAATGTGTGCTTAGGGAAGCTACCTGTTGAGGGACCCTGGGCATAATGCAATAAAGAAGAAAAATGTATCAACTCACCTGGCATCGCAGTGGGCAGCAGTCAATATGAATTCCTCATTCAATAAAAAGCCATCACAATATTTGGATTTGGTTCCAAAACGACGCTCCAAAACCACCATATAGGGTCTGCTATGTGGGACAGCCTCATGGCCTCCATAGATTTCCCCCCCTTGAACTTGCAAAAGTAACATCAAGGAACAATAAATATTTTATAAAATTTAAATGTATAAATTAAATATACATTTTATAAACACAATTTATATGTATGTAAAAGTCCAGCACAATACCTAATAATATAGACTGGGCAATTAAAGTAGGTATATTTTGTACTTAACTCACCTTGGGCACAAAGCGTTAACACAAGTAACAGAAATACAAATGTATTGTTGACGATCATGGTGACATAATAGTACAGATGTGTTGCTGAGTTATTGAAGATCTTTTCAAGCTTATAAAGAACATAAACAGGAAGCAGGAAGTAGACTGATATGGAGATTAAAAGGGTGCAATGAATTAGACTCAATTAACATAAAAGTGTTGAAGTATATAGTCAATCAAAACAATTACTGACTATATATAGTCAGTATTATATCAGCTATATGGCATGTTTGCCTAAAAATGTATTTAGTCTAAATAGCATTGTAAAATTATAACAAAACATTTCTGTTTTGTCACCACAGGATGACTTGTAACTCAGCGGGTGCACCTGTTGGTAAATACACTAGCCTGTACTGCACATTGAGCTTAATCTAATATAACCAGTGATATATCAGCAGTTGTTGTGGTAAAGTAATTTTCCTTTATGCAATGCACGAATTAAATGCGGTACATATTGTCTAATGTCTAATGCTTGTTGCTTTTGTTTTACAATGCTAATTTATAGTGAAAAAGGCACACTGTACCAGACTGACGTCTGTCAGCCTATAATGTAAAAAATAGATACCATTTTCAAATAAAAATCTATACATGCAAAACCTATTGCAAAATGTTCAATGATCAATCAATCAATAAATATAAAGTATTCCAGAAACATTTCACAGAATGTTCAACTTCTTAATGTGGTACAAGTTTAAAAAGATACCTGACATATCACTTCAAAACATGTACGTCAATCATCCCTTTCTCCGTCTTGACTGGACTGAAATACACGGGCTTCTTTCTACCTTAGCCCAACCTTTTTAATTGTGTGTCACAGCCTAGGTATGTTTTTGGGGTACCAAAAATAGGTGCAGGAAAAGAAATAGGAATGAGAAAAGCAAAAATAACTGAAAAGGATTTGCAACATAAGCTCTTGGAGCCCAAGGCACTAATGGGAATTGCAGGGGAAGAAACAGGAAGGTGTGGGTCCAGTAGGAGTGGGTCCTTGAATCGCACTCGGTTTTAAGGGGACCTAAGGGGTTCAATAAAGTGGCTGGTTTAGCCATTGGACACAGCAACAAGGCAAGAGAGAATGTAATAATTGACTTAAAAAAGGCCGTCAAATCAATACATGTTTATTAAGAAAAAAGAAAATTACAAGGATGCAACAGAGAGGCATGGACATTCAAGGAGCAGTCACGACATATCTGACTATGGGCTTTACTACAATCACTGCTCACATGAGGCTATCTGATTTGGAAAAAATGATGGTTGGCATTAGCTCTATTGGCATGTTTGCATAATGCACAACTTACCAGAAGCACCTGTCTGCCTAACTGTTGGTTTATTTTTTACAGATGCAGTTGGTGGGGACAGAGATCACTCATAGGAAGAATGAATTACCAGACAGTGCCCTACAATCTATATCTATATCTCTATCTCTCACCCAGATCTCAATCTTGCGTGATTACTACTTGTCATTTTAGTGCATTTGGGCATCCTTGTATCTTCATGGAAGACCGTCGGAAGAAAAAAAGCGACATTATTTTTGTACATCCATTTAGCACATTATCACAGTTCCTTTTTCATAAGATTTGAGGGCTTCCTTTCAAGGGTCATCACACTGTCACCATCTCACGCACTTGTGGGAAATATAAAGTCTATATATATGTGCTGTAAACGACTTCCCCTTAAGAATGATATGTAGGCTACAAACATGAGGAGTAAGGTGCTATCTGCTGTAAACTATTACCTTCTCTTTATAGCGCTCTGGAAAAAAGAGGACTACTTGATTAAAAAAAAAAAAGTATATATTAAATATAAACATAGAGTTTATAAATAGTAAAACAAAATAAATTCATGCATTGGTCTGTTTTTACAGAGCTATAGTATAACATATAAACATAAATATATTGTTTCCCATTCCTTTCCATATGTGAATTACAGGTTGCTAAAGCTTGTACAATGTAAATGCACTAAACTTGATCCAAACAAAGGAAAATGATTTAGTCAGACAATGAATATTGTTATCATATTGAGTCAGAAAACCACATTCCTGCCAAGATCAAGCCCATATTTCAGAAACATGCCAGGCTTGAGAGAGAGAATGACAAGTTATGTCTGTGCCTTGAAAGACATAAATTTAGTCAGGCCTATGGATGTTTTTCTGTTCTGCTTGAATCATTTCAATCCAAAAAACACATGCTGTCTCTTTGCCTCAGACATGGGACTAAAATTCCGATGTATCAGGTTTACATCAATAAAATGACAGGATGGGACATTTTCTCCTCCCTGCATTTCTTCATTTTTGTTTGCAGAATACTGTTGTTCTCCTGACTTTACGTCAGAAAAAAACAGAGTTATTAACAAATGTCAGAACAGACCGTTATAAACAAATACTGTAGTTATTCATGAGTTTGGCTAAAGAAGTGGAAACTATTAAGCTTCCCAAGCAGCATTTCTTCATTGTGAGACAGAATGTTGAGGTACAACTGACAGTAGAGTAGCTGTTGGCTGTTGGCTGTCAAAAAGTGCCCCATTAAAGATAAGGTTTCATTTTAATAACGCAATATAAACCAACATTAAACAGATTCATTATGGTAATCCACAAACTCATCACTATAACTCAAAGTTGCTAAGTGCTATAACTCAGACCTGATTCCTCATCTGCACAAGTAACCACATGTGCGTGCCGCACACACGATGCAGACTGCAAAGCATATGTCTATCAGTGGGGTCATCTGAGTCGATAGATCCAGTGTTCTCACCACAGACAGGGACTGAGAAAATAATTAGCAAGTCAAAACAGGCCTTAGAAAGGGCATTGCATAGTTTTTCACTGTGGTGCTAAGGAGGAAACCTAAGACCATAATACATCAGCCATTTTCATACACGGCCCAGTAAGGGTCAGTAATTAATAGGTAGCGTAAGATGATATCTATATTTAGACATTTCTGTTACCCCTGGAAACGATGTGAGTGATGCTTATAGGTCCAGATGTGTAGTTACAAGTTAGTTCAGATAGCTCTACTTGCTCAACAAGCTTGTTGATGGCAGGATTATTGTCTGCTAGGTTAACTGAGTATGTGTGCTCAGTTTGTGTGCTTCTTTTGTTTTTGTTGGTGACAGCAATTGTCCCTAAATTGTTCTTAATATTGAATGTGAGATGGAGATTGTTGAAGCTGCTCCAGTCTGCTGTGTTTGGTTTGGTTTTGCCTCGTGTGTACAGTACAAATTGAGATTCTACAGCTATAGAGTTTTTACTGTATATACACACACACACACATATATATATATATATGTGTGTGGTGTGTACACAGTAAATACTATAGGCTTGAAAATGCAGTTGCCCAAAATATATTTTTGTTATCTAAGAGAAAATAATCATTCATTCATTCATTAAAGTTAATTTCCTCCAGGCTCTGCTTACAATATTGTCATTACATTACAATAATAAGTTAAAAAAATGAATGAGAAAGGCTTAAAAAAATTGTGGATTAATGTTACTGGAACACAGCTTGTCTGGAGCCAGTTTCCATTCACCTTCAGGAAACGGTTGTATGTTGGATATTTGTCAGTGACTAAGAAAGGGGATCAATTTGGGAAAACAGGCCATGCGGAACATTGTGTATAGAGAATGTGACAGAGAAAACCACTTAGTGTTTGGAATAGCTTGATTAAGGGGGAAGAAATGTAGATTGTCTTTGTTTTTCATTATGAGTTGAAGAAAGAAAGCAGTAGGCTAATATACATGATCTGAGAGTCTCCAGAGAACCGCACAAATGGAATTGGATAGATTTGCATGTATATATGTGTGAGCTAATCTATATGTGCTTGTTTGATTATTTCATGTCTTAGTTGATATCCATAAGTATACATTTAGGCTACATACTTTGGAGCCTTTGTGTTTTTTAGTGCAGCGTTTCATTTCTCCTGAAGATCAACCTCTCTACCACAAGTGATTCCATTAGAATGAGATTAAAGTCATACCATAACCATATAAGCATGACCACACAGCACCAGAATAAATCACCAGAACTCTTCCCTCATCATCGCTTCAGCAGGAATCAAAATACATGTTGGCTTATTGCTATCATTTATTTGATCTTTTGTAAGATACTGTATATATAGAGAAAGTCTATTTCAAGATAACAGGTTGAATGCCAAAACAACAATAGTTTTCAAGTATGTTTGATCCAGTTCAACTATACAAAAAACTGACTTCCCAAAATCTAAACTGCTGTTGTATGATACCATAACCATAGCATCTATGTATTACTGCATTAGTTTTGAACGCATTGATACATGTTTTGGTGCACACTGGTAATTTGGGACTGGATTATTTAATTCCATTGGCTGCAGTTTCCAAAAAAAAGTTTGTACACATGGAAAGACGTTCAGTACCTCATTAAATAGTCCACTGTAACTCTGTAGCTGCACCCTCTAATATGAGAATGTCAGGTTGAGAAGGAGGATTATGTGGAATGTTATGTAGGCCATTTCAAGCAGGTAGCACATTTATTGCTTTATAAACCAGTGCAACTATGCTGACATGTATGAAAGTTATATGAAACCTCATAAGATTGTTTCTGCCACAGTGTGAGAGAAATATTTATATGTTAATAATCTCATCATCAATTTACCAATAGGGTGTTAAGAATGTCATCCTAGCAGCTGCACGTTTATCTACTAGAATGCAAAGTAAGACACAACCACATCCTTATACCTAAATGTGATAACTGAAGTTTGCATTTGTACAAAACACAGCGCATGACACATTAAAACACACACAAAAGGGGAGTTTAGAAATGTGATTATAACAGCAGATCTATATCTCGTTGTGTCTCAATTTAGGTACTAAGACAGACAAAACTTCTGGTTTTACCTTGTGAGATCTTTTCTGAATGTTCTCCTTCCTAGATGAAGGGGGTCTACCCCAAAACCTGGTCTGTTTCCAGTCCTGGATTAACCAGCCCCCACTTCTATTACTTCATCATTCTCAGTCCCACAGAGCATCTGTCTGACAAAGTGCTGTGATGTGGTTAAAATAACGGTCGATGCATGGTCTCTCAAATGGCCTTTGACACAGCTCCACTTGCTTTTCCCCAAAATATATTATTTTTGTCCCACAGTAGAACACCAAACTAATTTAATATTGTCGTTTTGTAGTGTTTTGTTTGTAAATTGTCCCATCTCTCGCCTCAACCCTGGCTTGATATTTAATGTGGCCCGGGTTTGGAATTGATCAAACTGCAAAATTATAGTCTCACCACAAGGAAAATAAATAAACCCTTCATCAATATGTGGACAGATGATAAGATGACAACTCCAGGAACCCTCCTCCATTCATCTTTTCATAAGAAAAGTCTGTTTAAGAAATGGTCGAGGGTTCAATGTATAAAAGATTGTCACTTGGATTAACAGTAAACAGGCTACTTTTATTGATGGAGCTACAACAAAATGCAAGTATATAACTCAGCAAAACTTCCATATTGTGTGCATGCTGAAAAAAACATCTGGTGTTTCTACACAGCCCCTGCTGTGTAAATGGGAACACAAACAAATTGGTGCAGACCACACCACACAACAATATCCTAGCAATGCATTTCCAATGTGTGAGGTGGAGCTTCATAAATTCAAATATCAACAAGATCTGCAGAACGCCTCCACTAACCAGTCTACCATCACAAAAACATTATCCTTTTCTACAGCAGCTAGGATTAAACAGAATGGGTTGGTATGTGTTCTAGTTTAAGATGGCGTCTACAGCTGCAGCAGCTAAGGTCATTGAACAGGCTTAGCGCCCCTCTATATGGGCTACTCTGGGCATATGCAACAGTAGGCTCCTTGCTGCCAAGGGAGCATCTGTCTTCTGTTTCCTCAATGCTCTGTGCAGAAATCTGACGGATCTGTTCAAATGTGTCATTAGTGGAAAGTAATAAGTGTCATGTTTATATAAATGTTTCATTATCACACCCCAATTTCCATATCCCATACATAAAATGTTGCACTCTACTTGGCTGAATTGTCACACTTGTTTGAAACAATTGCATTATAAAGCTTGTCACCTGGCTGTGCTATTTAGTAGCTATATAATCTTTAATTTTAGCCTCCTGCTGATAGATTAGCACAAATTTACTGTTGTCTAAGGACCTGACTCCACACAGGGCATGTGTCACCCTAAAAGCCTGCTCATTTTCCCTCCAGTCAAACATGATATATAAAGAGTGCTCAATATAAGCCATACAGCATACTGTAAAACCATCATATTACAGACAGACCCCACCACCACCACACACACACATCTCCCCAGTGTCATTGCTCTGTCTGTCTGCTGGGATGTAAGCCGCTGACAGGACCTTGAGAAACTATTGTTTTTGTCTGGAGATAATCAGGAGGATGAGGCGAGCAATGTGACGGGGTCTAATGTCTCCTGCAGGCCAGCATGCAGAGGAGATGAAGAAGGCTGTAAAGAGGGACTACTTGTTTGATGTCCTGCCCTTTCTGTGTCTCAGACCCAGTTATATAACATGGCTCTGGTTTTAATGCTGGAGGAAGAATGGGCATGAATGGCGCTCTTACTGTACCTTCATGCAACCAACATCCCCTTGCCCCCCCTCCACACAAGCACCAACATATTGACTCATGTTTGGTATCGCCACTGAGTAACAACCCATCATACTGATACACATCACGCTTCGTGAGGGTATTCCATCCTGTCAGATTACAGGTCGACGAATGTGAACTCTTTTTTCAACACCGGCATTAACACATTACATTAGATTGCTAAGTGGGCTCTAGAATGTCAAGGTGGTTTTGCAGAGAGGTTTGTTGACATATGGAGTAAGTAGTCTGATGGAGATGGCCATTTACAGACAGAGACAAGTGTGTAGAGACATATTTCACCAGCCCTGATTGCAACAATATGACTGATCTGGCTAAGCTCCTTCTCCCATGCCTGAGAAGACTGAGAGCAAGGTCATATGTCCCACTTCACTTTTGACATAGTCCAGAGTGTAGCATTCACACTGCAACACACGTGTATTGCGTGCGTACATTTGTTGTCTGTGACCAGAGAACAAAACGCTTGTTCTTTGAAATGCAGTTTTTGAACTAGACTAATAATAATACATTTAACTAATCAGTTACCCTATTGAAGGGTAACTGATTAGTTAGATATTACAAGTTTCAAAAGGCCTACACCCTACATTCCCTTTGAAACTTTCCACATTCAGTCCTGTGCTTACTTTTCTATTTTGTCTTAATGAGGTTAGGTTTGACACAGCTGGGTCTTTATATAGGCCCACTCCATCAGCCATTGAGTCATGACGCACATGCACATAGAACTAGAACATACATTGGAGCTATAGAGCAATAGAACATGTGAGCAGGTGGCCGTGGGGGCTCTGGGTTTGGCCAGTACATTTGCTGAGCTAATAAAACCATGTTGGCTGGAGAGGTGCTCTTCCATTCGGCCTTGACCGATGAGTTACTAGACGTATGAGGCTGTTTGCTGTGTGGACAATGTTGAAGGAACAAAAAGAAAATAATGATAGATGTGTTTGGACTAGCAGTCCCATAACTCATCAAGTATGTCCAAAGTATGCCCCGTGCAATCATTTCCATTGTCCAATTGTAGGAGACGTATTGGAGCAAATGACCAAATAGATATATGGCCGATTGCTACAGTATATTGTCAGCTGTTTGAAATGTGTACTTTCTTGCCACAGTCTTAAACTGGTCCTTTCCAAGTCGCTGAAACTGTTTCTTTCTCTTACATAGCACATCACTCAGAACAGAGCTTTATTCACTCACTGGGAATTTGGGAGACTGGAAGTTTGTTTGTACTTCTAAATGGTGTAAACACCTTGCCAAATACAATATACTTGGACTGCTGCTTGTATGGATGTCACCTCATGTGCAGTCTGCCAACTGGACACTATCACATGCTTTTATTTGTCCTTAAAGCCACTTGCTGATAATTGGGACTATGTTACGGTACATACATGGGTGGTTGACATATATGAATGCTGTCATCATGAGCAAATCTGATAAAAGTGAATAGGGTGACTGGGGGACATGTCACTCCTATGTGAAAGCCCATTGCAGTGAGAAAGCATTCCCACAGGTGGCAGCATATTAACATAACCAATAAAGTGGGAGCCATTGTGCATAGTCAGACAGAGGTGATTCATGATTGATGAAGTTTGCTCTTTGCTATGTTTCCTGTTATTATACAGAGTTGTAAAAGGGGGAAAGCATTACTGCTCAAGGCAGGTATTAACTTTATTATCCTACTGTATGTTGGAACAGTTGTGCTGAATTGGTTGTAGGGCCATATGCTTAGAGCCTTCCTTTCAGGCATTGTGTATGTGTGTGTGGTGCACTAGTCATTAGATAGTGTACCTGTGTGTACACAGGGTTTTATTCTACAACAGACTACCAAAAATGGCATCATATAACCTACTTCCAAGTCCCTGGCATAACTTGATGTTAGTCCCCGTGTGCAGATGGCTGCATTTCTTAAAGTATCACGGCTTGACCCATCCCAATAGATATGAATGTTATAAAATGTGTGTAAAACTATCAAATGTAACAATATGGCTGCATTTATTGAAAATGTATTGAAGCTGCATTTATGCTGCCCGGTACTCCTATACCATTTTTAAGGCTCTATCTTTTCCAAGTAGGAGAATAATTTACCAAATGACAACACCAAGCCATGCATTTGTGCAGTGTAATCGCTAACCCCATTATCAATAATTGATATCCGCCATCTATTCTGACAATGAGAGCAGGATCGCTGGAGCTATTAGTCTATAGCCTACTACTGTATCGACGGCAGGATAAAATGGGGAAATTTGGGAAGATCCTCCAGAGTCCAGCAGATACTCGAGGGACTGGACCGACCATTCGCGTCATAAAGGAATATTTGCACGGAACAAATTAATTTCGAACTGGTGAAACCGAGCTTTCTTACAAGCAACGCAAATTCGACAGCGATTTATTTCGTTGTTCTTTATGGCATCTGGCTCTGGGAATAAAGAGAGAAATACGGAAAGCGATGCATGGAGGCTGATAGGCCCTGCGTCGGAGCTTTCCAAGAAGCAGTGCCGTCTGATATTCTCTTCCCTCGGCAAAGACTCTGATGTCTGTCTGTTTTACGTAAAAGGGGAGTTCTTTGCTATGGATGCCCGTTGTTCTCACTCTGGTAATTGCGCAACGCATTACTAAATTCACAAAAATGGCTTTTGTCGCCAAAACAGTGTATAATTGTGAAATCGAAAAATTGATGTTGTTATGTAATTAAGTTATAGCCTAAAAGTATAGGCTAATGATGCAATTAAAGTCGAAACTGTACAAGTTATTTGTTTATCACAGGCAAACAATTAGAAGCGTGGCCTGCCCCCTGCTGGCATAACATTGCATGTTTCCATATCTGACTTCATCCAGTAACAATGCAACCACAGTCACGAATGTGTATTTATTGTGTCTGCCAGGCGGTCCGCTGTGTGAAGGTGACATTGAGGAAGCGGATGGTGTCCTTCAGGTCTTCTGCCCCTGGCACGACTATGACTTTAATCTAAGAACAGGAAAGTCAGGCACTGGTTTACAGGTTAGTTCAATATGCCACAGCCGATTAAGAGCACATTAGAAAAGAGGATATTATGCACTGCTGCAATGCCATATAGCAGGCCTACAGACAAGTGTTTGTGTCACTTACTTTTCTGTAAAACAAGTGTTCAGATCAAGTGAATATTTAAAAGATGGTTAAGGTTTTATAGTGAAACAGTAGGCTACAACAACATTGTAGTCAACACAGAGAACATTGCACATTAATAAAGCACTCACATGCACATTCACATTCACAAGTGTGTGAGTCATTCAGGCTACATTAGACATGGTCCCTCATTTAGTTTATATACTGTTAATATCAGCGGACATCTAAAAATGTGTTGTTTTTATTTTATTATCAAACCGGTAAATGCTTTGGTTTGTGTTGTGTTTTTGTCTGATTCAGCAACAAGTCTATGAAGTCAAGCTAGAGGACGAGAATTTGTATGTAAAGCATGCTAGCCCCCTCTCATTACAGCCTTTCCCAGAGGGCCAGAAGAGCTGAACAGGCTGGCCGAATGGCCAATATGTCCACAAGTCTTTTTTGTGGGGAAACAATTGCCTGATTTCTGTGTGTCCAGCCTGTAGCAAACCTCGACAAACTTTGGCATTTGGAAAAACCTATTCCACAATCCAACGTAATCTGCGCTGTAGTAAAATATTATCTATCATTCTCAGAAGAGCCTTTCCACTTAGTGCATCTGGGAATGCTGTCTCAGGTCGCTATCAAGAGGATTGTGAGAAGACATTATGTCATAGAATTGTTTTGGGTACTTTTCTTTTTTTTCTTACTGAGATACAAAATGAAGAGTCATCGCTGGCATTAGAGCAAGTGCTATGAGATTAATGTGTCACACACTAGCAGTAAAATCACTGAGTTTGCCTTAGCTTTCCCTAACATGAAGTTTAAAGGGACCATTAATACAATACTAATAAAGCATTAAGAATGAAAACATTAAAAAAAACAAGAACCAATATGTTCCTTCCACAAATTAACTTATGCAGTTATCAATTATGTTTTGTCACTGAATGTTTTGTGCAATATCTAACTGGCATGCACTAGAATGCACAATTACAAAGTTGTTTGAGAAAACAAAAAGTAGAATAGAACAGTTAATATACAGTAATACAGTATATTGTCAATGTTCAAACTGCATATTGCTTTTATCAATGATGATGTATTGCATCAAGGACCCAAAGACACTCTTTACTACTGTCTGCATCAACGCAATATTGTATACCTTGTGCTGATGCCTTGAACAGGCAAACACCTTCACGTGAAGTGAACTTTTGAAATTCCACAAAACGGAAAGCTCTTGCTCAGCAGTGACCATCACAGACTGGTTCCAGCTAGTAGAGCACACATGAAAGGCAAGCACTGCAATTATTTTTGGTACGAATGCCAGTGTTCAGACTGCTCAGGATGACTGTAGTCTCACATTGATGCAATGGGTTGGAAAAAAACTGAAAAGGAGTCTATGAAGGTTCATGACCTTAAATGCATCAGAAGAATTCATGTGTAATGTTTGTGAATGTATTTACCAGCATAAACACACCTGTACATCATTGGTCAGGTTTTATATTCCAGGCTTAATTGTTTTTGTAGTTTAAAGTTTTATTGTGATATCTCCAATGTCACAATGACTGTTTGTGCACCAGGAGTCTTGCATCCACATATGTGTTTTATAATAGTATAATAATGTCCAATGTATTGGTTAAGAGTAATATTTTGTGAAGTTAGACTATTTAAATCTGTTCATGGCTTGTATGGCACATCGTGTTTTCAGGTTGTAATGAGGTCTTTAATAAAATACAATATATTAAGACACTCATAATAAAGTATGATATCCTAAATTTCATGTAATGTGTTAAAATCATTATGGTGTTAGATGTGACAAAATGTAAAAACATATACACTTTCCATTGCCCTGCAATTTTCTATACTAGCCTTTGTCTTGTGGTTTATTAAATATATTATATTTACTTTTGTGCTTATTGTTATAACAAATGAAAACATGATCTAGTTTTTATTGGTAAAATGTTTCCAATTCCCAAATGGATTTGGTCACAGATAGAATCATCAGATCTTTGGAAAAGTTTTATTAACAATTCCATCTTTTCACATTAATAGCAGATATCATAAAATACACAATTTACAGATCTACATAGATCTATAAAGTTATATAAAGAGTATTCTCTGGAACTGCACTGCAGGAGCACAGTGGCAACTACACTTTTTATTGCCCAGACAAAGATGGAAATGTCCATGGATGATGACTTTATGAGTAATTTATGGCTTCCATGCAGCCAGACACCACATAAATAACGCATTATTGGCAAAATAGAGTTCTGCCATTTAAAATGTTAAACAGAACATTTTGCCCAAAATCGTTTGCTCTTTGGTGATGCAACATTAATAATATTAATAACTACATGAAATGTGTGCTTAGTATAATGAAAATGAAATGAATACAATTCCTAATTGCTCCTTCAAGCATATATTTTCTGAATCACCATGCGCTCAAGGGGGAAACATTTTCATTACTACACACTAACAATTACATAAGATATAATGAATGCAACTAACATGGGTTGTTAAAATGCCAGGTGTTGTTTTGGACACGTGTTTGCTCATTGGTAAATATTTGCCTTGTGTACTTATGTACTCATTTAAATTTCACCTTAATTGTGTTGACATTTAAAACATTGTGAAACTTCATACTACAATTATTTGCACCAGAAATTACTTTTAAATCTATGTATTTTTCCTACACATTTAAACACTTTGAAATGTTACTTTTTGAAGGTGGATCTGCGAATATTCAATCAATACTATATCACCATTCTTTGTTCCCTTTCAATTATGAAACAATACTTAGTTAAATTAATTATATCTCTTGATGTCTGTTGTATAAAGATTCATTCAGTTGCTCTACATTTGTTTGGTCTCCCTCTCTGTTTTCACACAATAGAGCCTATTCCTCGCATCAATTACTATCATTTGGCCATGTAAGGTATTTGTTTTCATCTATGAACATCTGAGTGCTTCACTCAAGGAAGGTCTAAGGGACCTAAGGGATCATTAGTTGCCAATCTAATTCTAACTCACTGGAATTGTGCTCCCACACAGTGTGCACATAATGCATAATGGAAGAAGATTGTGATCTGAATTGATTATCGGCCATGTCCAAGTTTAGTTAGTACAGGTTCATATAATGTTTGCCCCTTGTAAAAGTGTCTGAGAAAATCTGCAAATTGGAAGTCAATTTTTGGTTAAATTGGATTTCTTCTATTACGACAGTCAAATAAAGTTTAAATATTGATCACTGTGTTGTTCAGTTTGCTATATGGTTGTAAAGTATGCCATGACTGTTTGTGAAGGTCAGTGTATTCTCAATATACAGTATGTCATGTTTTTCCTAAATAACAACCGCCTGCTATCTTACATACATTTTACGGTATGTTTGCTGTTAAAGTATTATTGAGAAAGCAGTGTTTAGATTAGTTATTCTCCATGGGTATCCCCTCTGGGCCTGTAGAATCCCCAAGTGACTGTTTAGCACATTAACGATTAAGTCTGAACCTTTTATGAATTTAAAATTTCTTCCTACCAACTCCATTTAGAAAAGTGAGAATTGCCACACAATCCAAATTCAAATGAGAAAACATCTAACGTGCACACACAGTGGGGAAATATCCTTTTTATAATTGGGCTTTTTCACTGAGTTAACAGTAATATTCTGTCCTGTGAGGAACATCATACATGTATTTCAGAACTATTTGGAGCATTGTTAAAAGGGTTTCTTCGTGTGAATGGTGTATTGCTCCAGTGAGAATTTGATTTCCATTAATAAGTTTGTTTTTTAAAGTCCAAAAGGCTACGGTGTGTGGTGTACAGTACGTGAGTGATTCATGCAACAAAATATAAAGGTTATTACTATGTACATAGTAAAATTATTACATCACATTTAAAATGTAAAATGTATCATGTACAACTGCCATAGACATATATTCACTATCTACCACATGGAAGGACTTGCCTGCTTCATTGATCAGCAGCACCCTTTCTGTAATATATTGGCATGTGGCATGCAGTAAGGTTCTCAAATGGTACATCATTATTGAACTTCATGACAACACATTCACAAAAAGACAGGCACCACTATCAATGACGACAATGAATGCATGTTTTGTGTTCAAATTGGCTTCAGTAAAAATGTAATATTTCAATGAAATTAAAAAGGTACACAGAGTAATGTGTTGAAGGCTTGTAGTGTAAGTAACTAATGTGGAATGTAAGGCAGACAACAGGAAAGTCTGTTATGTTATGAACGTTCTTCCTTTTCTAAATGGTTGCCTAGAGTATACTGTTTAGTCTGCTAGTGAAATCTGTTTTGTTAGAGGTGCTTACTTTGGCAACAATGTTGGTCTTGCACATTCTAAGTAGGTGTGGGAGGAAATTTGGCAGAATCACAGATGGCAATGTAGAGTAGAAAATGAAACATCTCCCAAAATAAAAATAAAAACTAAGCTTCATTGATGCCATACTTTATTCCACTGCACTGTGCCTGCTTGTCTAATATGCCTTCCCTTGGTGGTAGCCAGCGTTTTCTCAGTGTCTGCTTCATATAATGAGGGCTCATGTTTTTTTCTCTCAAATCCTGAGCAACTATGAAGTACGAATGGAAAGCATTGGCCAATTATGAAGTGTTTGGGGGCTGAGTTGGCCTTTACAGTTGGATTCAGTTTTAATTCAAGCATGAAAACAAGTCAACGAAAATGTCCACCATGCCCAGCAGAGTATGACACAAATCAAAATCGTGAAATCAAATCAAAGTCAATATTTTCATTTTAAAAAAACAAAACACGTTAAAGCTGATTCATAATTAAAAAAAAGTCTCCTCCACTGCATTAATACGAGCATGTGATGCGTGTCGTTTAGCTGTAGAAATGAATACAGTCATGTATTGCCAAAGCCTTCAAGTAGGAACAAGGAATGTCTTCACTTCCATTGTGCTTGATCATCAGGAGAAAGTTAATATCCTCCTTCAACTGAGCCAACATGACTTACATGCTGGCTCACCTACATCCTTGATTTGAGCCATCATGTCAATTTACACCCATTACCTTTAAATGAAAAGAACATATTATTATTATTATTAATTTATTATTAATATTATTATTATTATTTATTATTATTATTATTATAGCTCATTTAACAAGTGTACAAAATACTAGTGGCACCTACTTCTTTAAAAAAAATAGACTAGTCAGAATGTCAAAGCTTTCCATAGCAGAGTTGCAAAGTCTACTAAAAACATTTTTTTTTTAGGATTGAGAACAGTTCTATGATCTGAGAGAAAAGTGCCCTGTTGAATATAAACATGCCATACAGTGTTTTAAATGTGTAGCTGCAAAATTAAGCTGTTGGCAACACAGTGAGAAGCATTATAGACAGGGCCAGAATCCCTGTATAAATGCTGTAAAAAGCATGCGGCATTAAGGTTATGAGCAGTATTAGGAAGGCGTCCTTTAAACACATGCAGTACCCGAGTCAACCTACCTTGTCTATTGGCGTTGTTGTGTGCGAATGGCCGTTCGCCTCCTACTTGAAGTGGTGACTCTGCTGCTGCCCTGGGTCCTGCCCCTTTGCTCAAATGGATAAGCTACTACCTGGCTGGATGCTCTCTGCACCTGCAGACCCTCCAACTCCCTCATGTCCCTGGCCATTTGAGATAATGTCAGGCCAGGGTTAGTCTGAAGACGCTGGAAGAGGCTTTCTCTGTTTATTTTCCTTTCTGGGCAGCTGAAGGTCAGGGCCACACCAGAGTCTGTCTTCATCTCTCTAGAGAAACCATCTGATGTGCCGTCGAAGCAGCGGCCAATAGCAATCTCCTTGGCCACCCTGGGATTCTGATCTGTCACTGTGTAGATGCCATAGTTATGTCCAAGGGGATCGACGGGGGCTAACATGGCAAATGCATGGGACTCATTGTTTTGAATCACTGGCGGATGTTTGAGGAGATATTCATGCAAGAGGCTGTTTGTGTTTACCTTGCGACAGTTCCCCTGTGGAAGGACTGATATGAGGGATCGATCCACTTTAGCTTGGTCAAACAACATGCCACTGCATTTGAACTCTAGGCAGGCTGCTGAAATATTGACCTCTCTCATGTCCCGTGTACTGCGTATATCTCTAATGCCGTACAGTTTGCCTTTGGTTTCAATGTGTGTTCCGCCACTGTTTTTTGACCGGACCATTACCTCCTTTTGCCCATGGATCTTGACTTTAATATAACAGGCCCTGAACTCCTGAGGATTCGGCCACCAGGACAGGTAGTCTCCTGTCCAGGTGGTCAAATCATTCTCCTTGAAAGGAACAACATTATATTCATACTTGTCTTTTTCCACTCTGAAAAACCTGAAATGATTTGCATCCACTGGGGCATTTTCACAAGCTATTAGGTTTCGATATGGATATATTGGCCCATTGGTCTCATCAAAATTATTTGGGTTAGGCTTTGCTAAGTTTATTCTGAAGGCAGTTTTCTTCAGTGCAGAGTCCTCGTGGTCTGAGCGTTGGTAGTTTATTTTATCCAGATACGGCTGAGACACTCCAATGATGTTTGGATTCATTTTGGGGGAGGAAGGGGCTGCTTCCAATTCCTCCCCACCCATGATCGCTGTGACATAGGCTGTGTAAGCGTCAGGCCTCATGGAATCACAAAAAGCCGGCAAGCAGGCTCCATTTGGTCCAGTTATGACACTGTCAAACCGCCCCCATGCCCTGGGGTTAGAGGAGTAGCCGGCCTTGGGCTCCAGGTTAATCAAGCTGATAACAACCCCTTCCAGCTGTTCAGTAGGAAAGAACCTGTCACTCATGTAAGCTCTGACTTTTACATAGCAGCGCCGGTTTTCGGGTACATCCAGATTGAACAGTCGACGTTCCCTGACCTCCATGTTACCTATTAGGAACGTGCGTTCTTCCCGTTTGCTCCGGCCATGGCCACCAGAAGCACTCTGGGTGTAGCTAAAGTCACTCTCCTCCTCCCACAGCCCCGTGTCTGGGTTTAAAGACCACAGTTTCATTTTTGGTATGTGTTCTTGCATTTTGACATGCTGAGTGTCAAGGAGGACTTGAACCGCTCCAGCTCCAAGGACCTCCCGGTTACTCTCATCCCTGAAATCAACCGAGAACATACCATAGGTCCTCAGAGGGAGCATATCACCTTCATCATCTACAAAATTGAGGTCTCCGGGAGCCGCTGCAGCTGTTGTGATATTCCTAGGATCAATGAATGTGACACTGGCTTTTACAGTTCCCTCATAGACCTCTCCATTGCCCTTATGGAAGGAATTGGGTGGAATAACTAACTGACCTATGGGGTCCTCCCCTTTAAAATCCCCTAAGTCAATGGTGTTGGTTTCCCCTGCATCGATATCAATTGCCACCTGTTTTCTCATCACTTTCACGTCATGGTAGATTGATCCACCCCTTTTGTCAAATATGAACACCTTAGGGGTGTCAATAAACTTCTGTGTGGGGTCGACAAAGTTCACTACCAGTCTTTCTTTGTCCGGGGTAACTTGTAATGTGAAGCTTCCTTGGTATCCAGTCGTGCCCACTCTCTCCTTACCAATGTAGATGTGTCCAAAACGCAGAGGCTCATTGCTGTCTGCGGTGACCACTCTGCCGCGGACCAAAAGAGTGGGCTCCAAGCACTTCTGACAGCTGCACTGTGACACAGCCCGAATGGGCAAGCTGTAGCTCCCACAATCAATGGTTCGACTTTCCATGCTGTGGATGCCACAACAGTATCCATCTCTGTCCCTGCAGTGCATATCGTAGTCCAATGTGCCAGCACATTTATTGTGAGGGCAGCGGCCAGCATTGTAGTATTTGGAATCAGTTCCAGGTTGAACACAATCCATTGGGAGTTTGATTAGATGGTCCTCAGGGGTAGAATTGCAGGCTGGTGTTCCTCTAGCTGTGAATTATAAAATACATTAGTATTAGTGTGGCTCTTCAAACTTACAGGTTATTTTGTGATTGTTTACTAAATGATGATGAACTGTGCAGTAGTAGAGTGTAGTATATTATTACTATATCTGAACCCATCTTCACATGGGTTACTGAATAATGGAATAAGGTGACTATACCATTTTTGTACTTATAAGTTATTTCATATTTGAACTATCCACACATTTCACTTTTTAGAAATCCTACAAATGTAATTACCTTGGTAAAAGAAAGGAATCTGAGTACATTTTATTTTCCATCTTTACCCTCTCTGACAATGAGAAACACTCACACAATGTATAATGTCTGCACGGCTCAGTGAATGGCTATTATGGGCCAAGGTTCTCAGTGAGGCATGCATAATGGGGTAATACAGAACACACAATTGATAAGAACATGAATTTACCAAGCAACCAGTTGAGAATTAGAAAAAAAAGATTATTGTTCATGCAGACATTGGAAAAATAATATGCATGATATCAAGGACACTTGTTAAGCTCCCAAATACGCTGTTAATTACAGACAGATGAAACTGTGAGTTGCATGAAATATAATTACTGTACAGCCGATGGTTTATCTTTCGAGAGGTGTGTTTTTATTTCCAGAAATAAAATATTCAGCTTCAAGTAGCTAACATGCTTTCAAATGAAATACATATATATATATATATATTTCTTTGTACAGTACAGTTCAAAATGCAATAACACAAGTCCCAATTAAGGCAAATGTATACTACCATAAGGCCCAGGCGTTGTTATCCTATTCACAAGGGGACATTTATCATGATATAATGACTATGGGAGTGCAGGGATCATTCTCAACAAGCTTGGAATTGATTGCTTTAGCGCACTACCACACAGACCATTTTTGTATTTCTGTTTCATAGCTCAAGAACACCTTAAGGATACACTCAATGTGTATCTTCCCACGTGGATGTGGAAAAACATACTTGTCTGACTCGACCAGGAGAGAAAAAGAACCAGAATTTATTGACAATCTTGAATTTCACTTTGAGTTCTGGAGAAGTCGTATTTGAGGTTTAACATTGTCCTGGGCCACCTCGCATTGTACAGAATATCAGTTGAGGAAGAATTAGCTTAATCCAATGTAAACATAATAAAAAACAATTGCTTTATGTGCAGACAACATCTGGGAGCCATATGTTATGACCATAATGTCATTGTATAGCATTTATTCGATAAAACAGATTAGTCTATTAATTGACTTTTATTTTTTCAAAGTGTGTTGTAGCACAACACTGTTATTTGCCTCGCATCAGACTTAACACACAGACTAGTTTCTCCTGGATGAATGGAATATATGGAAACCTGGATGAATGGAAACCAAGTGCACAATAGCTGCACATTATTTAAAAATTTTTTTTTCGCAAAACCTATGCCCAAATTAATTTCAGCATTAATTAAAAAATGTCGGGGAACTGAAAGTAAAATGTGGTCATTATCCACTCACTTTTATTTATTTTAGAAACACAAGAGAGGTTGTATATTATACATGTTTTTTATCATCCAGTTTAGATAAAACCCAATTTAAGTATATTTAACAAGTTGTAGGCTACTCACTGGAAGGTTATAGCTTTTAAAGTGTATTGCTATACATACCAAGAACAGTAATGAAGGCCTGAGCAGACTTGATGCTACCAGCAGGACTACTAGCTTTGCAGTGGTAGTGTCCTGATTGGTCAGACTTCAGGTTTCTCAGGACAAGGTCTTCCTCATACTTGAACACCTTCCTGTCCAGCAGAGTCCCATTGTGATACCTAAATATAGGACAGGAAAGAGTAAGAGTTCGATTTGAAAAGAGTATAGTGCAAATCAGAGGCACACACACACACACACGCACACTACATCTCACCAGTAATATTTGTCAGGTGTGGGTGATCCTGTTGCTTTACAGCACAACAGCGCACGTCCTCCATCGTAACGCACCTTATCCTCTGGGTGTTTCACAATGTACGGTTTTTCTGTGTAGAGGAAAGAGGGAGCCATGCTCTGTGACTGGTGTGTGTGTGTGTGTGTGTGTATACAGGCTCTTTAGACCTCGTACTGTCAAAGTATAGTTGGTCACTACACTTCTTAAAGTTTATAGTTATTCTTCTTCTTCTTATTATTATTATTATTATAAAGATTAAAGATTATATAGAATCTAAATGTAAAAACTGCACATTATAATGGTTCTTCACATGCCATTCAAAATATTGCCACCGATACTAAGACTATAGTTATAGGGTTTCAACCTTTAGCAAAATGTCTAAAGAAGAAGGCCTTTGGTCAGGATTTGAGTTTTATTCAGAGAATCAAGGGAATCAGCATGTTACCAATCTATTTATACGCACATTGTATGATGCTGGATTTCAATCAAACCACAAGCGGATGGGAGACAGAGTTGGCTTATTATAATATACTGTATCTATTATATCTTTATGGTTTCACAGTGTGTTCTTTTTTACTTACCAGCTGTCTTGAGGACAGCCCGTACCCAGGATACCCCAGTGGTATTTCTGGATGTGGAGATAGCCACAGGAGCAAACTTCTCCTTTGTAATGAAGAGGGGTGTCGAACTGGAGGAGCAGACTCCTGGGAGCCTGAACTGTCCCTCTGTGTCTGTATGGGCCTGGATGATCTCAGGCTGGTCAGCTAATGTCACCCTGGCTCCTGACACAGGAACCCCTGTGACACTGTGGACCTCCCCATGAAGCACATGGCCGTCGCACACACACCGAATGCAGTCCTCACTGGGGTGTCCCTCAGTGCACGCCAACTGACATTTAGCTGGGAAGTGTGTGGCACCACATCGTCATTTACTGTTTATTAACCCTTTGCTGTCTTGACACCCCGCCCCATGCTGTACCTGGACATGGGCTTTTTCCACACTTCTGTATTTCCGCTGGTCGTCCGGCACACTGTACTGTCTTGGATGTCCTCAAACAGGTCCTCCTTCTGATCCTACGCCCACCCCCACATGTCACAGAACACATTCCCCAGCGCCCCCATGGACTCCATTCAGCTAAACATAGATAAGACAAGAAGAAGATCTTGTTTGTTTTCCATTACATTGTCATTTGTCAACTGATATTTGTAAGATACTAGTTTGTTGGTTTTTGGAATCGATTTTGTTTACTTTCAACACACAGTCACTATATATATCAAAAATATTAATGAATCGAATACAAACAACACATATAAGGTTTTAAACAATGTTTATGTTAGATAAAGCAACCTGTGTGCAATGGATAATAATCTTAATGATTTCAGTAACAGAATCATACTCAAATATAGCTGAATGTGTTCTAAGAATAAGAAAATAAGAATGTATATACTTTTTATAACATCTGTCAATTGCAGCTCAAAGTGCTTTACAAGAAAATAAAATTAATAGATGACTCAAACCCCACTAGAGTAGTTTCCTTGGAGGATTCTAATAACCTCCCAACTCCAGTCTTTGCAAAATTCACTTCAACGGACTGTATAGCCTCCTAATATGGACGCAAACCTCTCACTAGCAATACTCGTTCTACCCATGTGGGTGTGCACTCTACATTGTATATACACGCTGTATATATACGCTGAACTGTATACAAAGACAATCCATTCCATGTGACAACCCATTTGACAACCAAGAGGCCACATGAAACTGAATGTGTACTTATTAGCCTATAGGAAGGCTCACACAATGAGCAGGAGGACACTGGGATTATGAAGTAAAGAATGTGCTAAATATATAAATATGGACTATGGCAGTCGACCGGGGGGGGAGTGTCTGAATGCTAACAAAGCTGGTGTATCCATGGCAGGTTGCCTCCTCATTAGCCTACCTGTACAAGGAGGAGTGGCACACTCTCTCCTCTCTGACTGGTGGCCCTGGCACGCTGGCACCAGCAGAAGAGGAACTGACTGGATGCTAATGCATGTCCTCTGACGAACTTGGATTCCGGCGTCATTGCAAGTCGTGGTTGAACAGAGACCCCACTCGCTCCAGTCTGTCCAATAGGCCTGCACTGGAAACACCCAATTAACAGCATTACAAGCTGAGCAGATGTGAAGGAGTCTTTAATGGTCGCTTGTTGACATGCACTTATATTTGACTCATTACACAGCAGGGCAGGTACAAACAGCTTTGTTGCCATGGTGAAAGGTAATTTGCTGCAGAAGAACGATACCTTGACTTTTCACTGTATTTATTGTTGGCAGGAGAGTAAAAGGCCTGCGTATGAACCTGAGTGTGCATACGAGCTTGTGATCATGTGTGTGTGACGCTGCTAGTTGTTTTGGTAATGATGTCAATGTGGACACGCCAAAACAAGAATGTATGTGGTTAGCGTTCACAGAACAAATCCACATAGGCCTATTACACATCATAACATAACCTAAGTACTATCTTTTCTGAGTAAGGCGACCAACCAACTCTGTAATGACCTATATACGACTGAGCTATAATTTGTGCAGGTACCAGTAATGATTCCAATATTGACCATTTTAGATGATTTTTAAAAATCCAAATCAAGAATGAATCCACATATTACACATAATAACATCACCAAAGTAGCATATAAAAAGCCATGTGATAACAACTGACCGATGAACCAGCTCTGTGGAATGACCCATATGAATACTACTGATCAATTGTACAAGCACCTGGTGGACACTGGAAGCGGACATGGTAGTTGGAGCAGATGCGGCCGTAGGGCTGCTCCTTGTTGATGCACCAGAAACCCTTCTCCAGGCTGGAGTGGACCACCTCCCCTGTGTCTGCTGCTGCCACCCAGTCAGTGGTGCGAGCCTCCATGTCCATGGGCCGCACGCACACCCTCTCTCTGTAGTAGAACCGTATGGCCTCCAGACGCTCATAGTCCCCATTGCCCCCAGGGTGGTCGATGTTGAACCATGACGTCCACTCTGTCACACCTGAAGGTGCATCAAAGGAGAAAGCAGTGTGGCTTAGAAGAGGATGGTGAGAGGAGGTGCAAGGACTCAGGGTTCTTCTTTTTACTCTGAGAGGCCCATACCATGGCGGAGAAAAGAATAAATATAGGAATAGAGCAGGGAAGGCTTAGGAGAATTAGGGGGAATTGTGCTACTGCCATTTAACACTGTGTTTGGACACCACAGGGATTGGGCGGGCTCTTTTCAAGCTCCCCCGCTTTGACGGATGAGGTCTTCCTAAGTCTGGGATGCGTGTTCTGAGCTCATGCAGGTCCCAGGGAGGGATATGGAAGAATAACTTAGACTTATTATCAGTACACTAGAGTATTTTTTTCACTCTGAATAATGCTGCACTTTGTTTTGGTGACCCGCTTTGGGATACCAGAGGTGCGGTCAGGAGAGATGGTCAGGCTAAGGCGAGGAATGCAGTACAAACTAATTGTGGTGCTCCTTTTTGCATATTTGTTAAATGATTAAAACTCCATTCCGTCAAACCCAGACAGAGACCGTATATTGTCATTTCATATGAGTTATTAACTGTGACAAGATACAATGAATAATCTGCTGATCTCATGCAAATTGTACCTGGCACCAAATGTTCTGATCTAATATTCACCATGTTCTTTGCGCTTCCCCTGAAGAAATATTACTGAATGAAAATCAAATCATTTCACGTCTAATCTTGTGAGCTCCAATGCTCCACTCAGCACATCAGTCTTTTCAAAAACAACCTGGACAGTCTGCGCACACAATTTGCAAATAAAATCATTAGCTAGTGATCCTTTGCAAACACAGAAATTAGCAAAAGATTGGTCCATAACCCATTAGTATATGTAACAATGAAGGATACCAAAAACAAACACACCAGTTTGCATCTAGTGAACTACCAGCTGGATACTGATTGGCCGGTAGTTTTCTTATAGGCCTATGAGTTCCAAAAAGCACTTCCTCTGTGTGTGCATGTGTTTGTGTGTGTTGGTTTGATATGCTAGATCACATAGTGTGACATCAAGTGGTACAAAGTCATATAGAGCAACTTTAAAGTTCCCGATCCTTTTACGCTGATCATTATATATCTCAATTGGTACCTTTAGTTTTTTTAACATTCCCTATAGCTGGATTGGATGTCTGAGAAGCCGTAACTAACAGGAGGGGACAGATATGTTAAATAAATGATGTCACACCCAGAGAGGACTTGTTATACAGACAGAGTTATAAACTAGTCCCAATTGACCACACAATTAGAAATACTATTGTTATGACAGTGAACCTGTACATAAGCATGATCCAAAACAGGTGCATTTGATTACTCTAATGTGAATGATATAGGAAACATACAGTACCTGAGCTCTGTGTGTCAGCTACTATGCTGTGGGGCACTCTCCCTTGACTGGGTGTCCATGCAGGTCCTGTATACAAGAGGAAGGAATGCAGAGATGACATCATGATGGTGGAGCACACGGGTGACATTACCATGTTTCACTGATTGATGTGTGTCTGTGTATAATATGAGGAGTCACATTTTAGTCAGCACACAATATCAGTTTATACCATTTTTCTTGAACATTTGGACTTTACTAATCAATTCTCAACTATCCAAACAACCTATTGACCACGCTTGTATACAATGAAAGGCTGAGGGATTATAGAATATGAGTTATTAAGCAGGTAAGTAGCCAGACTATAGCTACTTAATGTATGTTCACAGGTCAAATGCTCTGCTAGAATGATGATGCAGGTTTTTAAAGTGACAATAGCTTTGATCCTCCCCTTATATCAATCTCTTCCACTGTTTTACCATAGCCAGCTGTTGTGATCTTCTTCTTATTAGCCTTTATACACCTCTCCAATATTCCATTTCCTCACTGTTAATATTTTATCTTCCACTCTAGTAAGCAGTTTTCTTTTCATGCTTCACCACTGCGGTCCTCTCCCGGTTCTCCTCCCGTCTCCTTCCACCTCCCTCTCATGCTGCCCCATTAACAGGCAGCAGTGTGGAGGGGGACTCTAATCAAAACCCAGCTGTGACAAATCATCTGTTAACCATGGCTGAGCCAGCACGTGCACTCACACAGCCGAGCCTTCGCTTATTTCTGCTGTGTGCACTCAAGACACACACACAGGTGGGAGTGCAAGCCACGCATTGGTCCAAACAAGGGTTAATGCTGCCTGTTGCAGTTTGACATGTCAATACGGCAAAGCATACACCAATCCTGCTCTGTTTGTCTGGCTATTCTTTTATTACGATTATTAAGTAAATGTCAATTTGGCAGGCAGCAAATGAACAAGAAAATAAACAGGCATATTACAAATACAACAGAATACAAATACAACTATGCATGTGTAAAATGTTAATAATTAATAATAAGAATTAATAATAATTAATTAGAAATACATCAGATTAGAGACAAGAGCAGACCTGATTCCAATCCCATAAAATATTTTGCTTATTTTTCCTCTGCTTTCATTTGAGAAAAACCTCTGGTGACAGGCGAAAGACCCCCATCATGGTCAACAATAGAAATGGCTGAACTGAAAATGGTTAGTATTCAGGCCGTATTCAAGCATTTCATTGGGACACTACTGAGTTCATGGCCAGACTCAGCTATTATACTGAGTTGAGAGTCAGTCCTAGTTCCTGCTGGTTTTACGACTCAGTGTTATCCTTTATTGTAGTGCCAGAACATTTCTTTTCAATCCTTTGATTTCTCAATAGAATGTACATAGTAGAATGTATTTTAGATTATTCTGAACAAAGTATGGTCTATTATGAAAATATAACATTGCATGGGCTTCATTGTGCATTTCGGAACAAATAAACACTTCCAAATCCATTATTTCATATCAACTTACCGCTATATGCAATGACAGCTAAACAGAAACAAATGTTTACACATTGTTTTGGCTGAACATACAGTGTGCTAGACAATGTTTTGATATTGACCTATACCATATAGTGTACTGGGCTCTCTCTTGCTTTAATTCTCGCCAGCTAGACTAAGACATATTGTTCGTTTGAGTGGCTTGCTAACACTTGATACATTTTAAAAGCCATGGTGATTTCATTGTATTTATTTTATTTTATCATCATGCATCTGGTAAGTGAGTAAATGTGCTTCATCAAAAAATGTCACACACACTTTTTAGAGGTTAGACATAATCATCCAGGGATGTCCTGCTGGTTTAGAGAATGTGGTGTGTGCTCTGGGTTTAAATTATCCTTGCTTTTCTGTCTAACATTACCTTCCTCTCCTTCCTGTATGCTCTTGTCTGGAAAACTTGTGGAATTCTGGGGGGATTGTGGGTCCCCCTGAAGAAGTCATATCACTTTTCTAGTATGCATTCACCTTTGACGTAAACTCTTACACGAGGGTCACATTAATGTCTTAGTCAGCCTCACCTTGACCTTTAATAAAGCAAGGCTATAGGGTAACATTTTATAAACAGTGAGGCTCAGAGCTCTGTAGGTAGAGGAGTAGAGAGAAGGTCAGCCAATCAACACTCAGCTGTGGGGCATGTGGTCTACAATGCTTCAAACAAAACATTTATGCAATGCTGGTTTCAATCCATTTGCAATGGCTGGCACAAATCGAGTATAATTTTAAAATGCATAGTGATATTGCAGTTGGTAAAATTTTGTTAGGGTACCAGCTTATGTCAGTGACATAGTTTCACATTTTGGCATCATATTTCTTTTTTTGCAGTTATTGTCTGTCACACTCCTAGCGGGCCTGCAACAACAATTGTTGTGAGAGTGCTATCTGTGTGTACAGTAAGTTTACCCATATAGAGTAGCCTAATTCACAGCAGTTCATTGTGAGACGTAGCACTGGCCCATGTGTACCTCTGTTCAAGATAACTACATAATAGGTTTTTGCTACCCATCACTTTCTGAGTCAAGTATGAGATTTCCAACTGGTTAGCCTTTGCCAGAGTCTCATGAGAATCTATAGAGAAGACATATCCAATAGGATTCTATTAGAAAGTTTGACATGCTGGTGTACGCAGGTTGATTTTAGGATCCAGTTGATTTTATTCCAGATCTTTACATGATGGAGCAAGACTGAAAACACCCCTGTACTTACATTATGCAACAGATTTGAGAACGTGATCTTTACTAAGGTGGGGAGGTTGTTTCTAGCTATGTCCCGGCGCTGCACTTAAGTACAATAACAGGAGTGTGCTATAAAGTGTTAGCGGGACTGGAAACATCTGTCATAGAAGTCTAGCCTTATTGAATATTTCTATAAAAACAAGGTATTTCTTCTAAATCAGTGGCCTTTCATTTATTAGATTTGAGATGATTCGATGTGGTCAATTCTGTGACACTGATATATTTGAACACATCTGCAGTATGTTCGTGGTACTGTTGGTGTCCATATGTGTCCAGTGGAGGGTGTTTTGTTTGATTTGCTTAATCTCTCTCTCTCTCTCTCTCTCTCTCTCTCTCTCTCTCTCTCTCTCTCTCTCTCTCTCTCTCTCTCTCTCTCTCTATCTATCTCTCAGATGTGGAAATCATAATACTGATGTTTTGACCAGCTGTTGCCCATTATCCAAAATACAATTTGCAATGTTGCCCCTGACATTAGGTAATGATGCAAGTCAACGGAGAGAGGGAAAGCTACTTTTTCTCTTCAACGGCAGCTTTCTGTACACACACTGCATTTCCCCATTAGTTCAATAAAGGTACACATTGAATTCCCTCATTAAATTTGAAAATAGCTGGAAGTCTGTGCTTCACTTCAAAAGGTATAGCCAGAGATGAAAATAGCTCAAAAGCAGTTAATCCAAACAGAGCACATGGCTAAATATCAACTCACACACTAAGGGAACAGACCAATAAACAAAGACATGTAGAGGGAAGGAGAGAGATTTCTCCTATTCCCATTCCATTCATGGTGAAGGCTGTGGTCGGCATCTGGAGAACTTGGTTGTCCCTACTGGACAACTGCCTGAGTTCCCTAAAGGCCTGGTTGACTATAGCTCGGCTTTGACACTATAGAACAGCAAGCAATAGAATAAGAAAAGCAATGCCCATATTGGCACCTTTGCCCATTAACATTGAATTCACTGTCTGCAATGGAACTAATCATAAATCAAAATCCATCTATAGGTCACAATGATTGGACAGTGGCTGTGCGGTATTCAGCGCTATACTGTGCAAAGGCAACAGCTGCATCCTTCGAAGAGGAAAACCGCTCATGAATCTGAATGCTCCAAGGGGGATGAGAGTGACGCAGAGGACATGGATGGGTAGAGATAGGCAGCAGAAAGAGGTGGAGAAGGGGGAGGAAGCATAGGGAAGAAAGGGAGACTTGTTGGAATATGATGGAGGGAGTCAAACAGACACACGGAGGTGGAAGGAGACACTTGACGGACAGAATGTACAGAAGCCTGGAGGAAACAGAAACAGAGTAAATAAATGAATAAGGAATGAGTCACAGCACACGTTGTAGCAGTTATAGCTTCACCTGTGCTCTGGTTCTCTTGCTCCATCTCTCTCTCTCTCTCTCTCTCTCTCTCTCTCTCTCTCTTACAGACGTACCCGTGTATTATGATGCTAGTCAAAACGTGGAATGTCCTGATGAGTCAACAATACATTAACCTCTACAGCAGTGGTCCGAGCACACACACACACATACTGTACGCTCCCAGACCTTTCCTTATCATATGACTAAACCACATGAATTCTTGAGGTTCTGTGAGTCTTCCAGTGACATTCCCTGGGAAGTGTTGTCAAGTCAAAAAGGCCCATGGTTATATTATGGCGTATGTGTGTTCATACCACAAGATTGGTCTACAATACTCTCAGAAGCATAGAAAATAAAATGTTAAAACCCCCAAAACAGGACACAAAATAGTATATATCTATATAGTGCTCTCTAATTTTAAAGGTTCTTAAAATTAAACACATACAATCATTCTATATTCAATAATCATAATAATCTCATATTTTAACTTACGTTGAGCCTGAACTGAAGTCAGGACAGACAGTAGCAGAGCCACCTTAGTTAAGTCCCACATTACTCTGTGTCCCAAACCACTGATGTCCTTATCTCGGATTTCGTCTATTTTCTGCTCAATTCAACTGGAGAATCGCTGCACCTTTGGTTTGCATGAACAGAGCAGGAAAAGTTGACGTATGGAGTTTTCAGTGTCCACTGGCAGAGAGCAGCCCTGTCACTGGTCTCACTCTTCTGAAAGTTGTTGAGTTGGACACGAGCACACACTTTTAAAAGTAGGAGCATCATAGCAACCCTGCCCCTCGCTGCTCACCATTGGCCAATGCAAGGTAACATCTGGGTCCCCTATATCAGCTTCCAAAAAAACAGATAATGGTATGGTGGGCTAGTGAGACAGAGGAAAAGCAGAAAAATAGGAAAGTGTGTATGTGTGGGGGGTGTGTGGGGTGGGGGTGTTGTGTGTTTGTGTGCGTGCGTGTGTGAGTGCATGTGTGCGTGTGTGCTTGTCTGTGGACGAGTGTTGAAATAAAGTATCAAAAGCATATGATTTGTCATTCCTCTTCCAACGCTGTGTAGAACCATAACACATTTGGACTGATGAGTCATTCATATGAAACCTTTACTGCAATGTTTGTGATGGTACATTTTAGAATGTCACAGAGATATTTGTTACACAATATGTTGTCATTTGTCCTGCTAACAAAGGCACGATAGCGATGCTCTGCCAAATGCAGAGGACATATCTCAGAGACTCAGCTCTGTGGTTAAATGCCATACTCCTTGCTTGTATCACTGACCTGAGTCTGCTACCACGTCCAGTTCACCTTCTGGTTCACCTTCTGGTTAAGTTGTGTGACCTTTGAACTTTTTCTGTTGGCGGGATGATGCACAGCCAAATAGTGGAAGTGTGGTCATGTAGCATGCTGGTGTTTTGTTTTGGAGTATATCATATTTTAGATTTTTTCAAAAACACTATGGACTAAGAAAGCAGTGGTCACATTTCTTTTCCTCGAATTACAGTAGTAACCATTGTACACAAAATGTTGCTAAAAATGTGTAATGTCTTTCCTGCTTTGCAGAAAACAGAATAAAAGCATCTTTAAACAAAAGAAAGCACTGTTGCTAATTACATCTCTTCTGTCGTCACAATCATTGACTTATTTCCTAAAGTCCATTGCCCACACATCAACATCACCCACAACCTTCCATAAAAAGCAAATGAAGAATGACGACAAGCCTTTGTTTCCTACGGGGTTTGAAAGGCATGAAACACATGCTCAGTTGTTTTGCTATAATACCCATGTCAGTATGCTACTGACAGATTTAATGCCACCGTGTGCAGTGGAATAAGCATTCCTTTACAATGACTTACACCTACACGTGTGCAGATGAGCAAACACACACACACACACACGAAACCTTACCTCATTATTGTATTGCTATTCAGAAAGGTCTAGTGGTTAGTACACAAATTACCTCATCTGTAAACAGGACAGCAGCTTACCTCAATGTAATTTTCATCGAGGCTAATATAAACATTTAATCTGCAATGATGAGAGATTTTCCCCTACATCAAATTAAAGCCCCATCACAGCTGTTTATGGTTTTCATTATCAAATGAAAAACACTTTACAAACAATAAACAAGAGACAATATGCTAGCATTTTAGACATGAAAAGCCCACCTGTTATTGCTTCAGATGTGTAAATTCTCTACAAATTTTGACCAGAATACCAGTGGGTACATATAATAGAATATTTTTACAATAACGTGACTTTCCATTAGTTGATTGATAATTTGCAACCACTAAATACAAAAAAAATACAACTGCATGTTGACTGAAACGTCTTTATTTGACAAAGAAACCTTGAGCACTACTGTCTCAGCAAATTGGCCTATTTTAAAAACAAATTTGGCAGTGCAGTTTAAGAAAGAGGTGTGGCCAAGACAACTTGCTTGAGCCCAAAGTCAGACTCAAATCAAGTTAACTTAAAACTTCAAGCCATCTGTTTCATGCAAAGTGTACAACAATAAACATATTTTGCTTATCCCAATGTCCTAATGAAATCTTACTCAAGTAAATACATTTGTGACTTGAGTTAGACCTGAGCCCAGGTCAAGCGACTTGAGTCCACACCCCAGTAAACAATTGAATAACACATGAAAAAGTAACTATAGCAACATCATCAGTTCACCCCAAAAGCATTTCAACCTAAAATAAAATATATGACTTATAAATAATATATTGAAAGTGAAAAAATACATCATCCAAACAACATTCATCTGCATTCAGTGGGGGAAAATATATGAATTAAAAAAATAAAATGTGTGTAATGTTGCAACTAAGCAGAAACAGATGAGAAAACCTATTAACATGCCCTTAAGGACTCAATCTACATATGCAGATATAGTTCTTCCACTATAGGTTAGCAGAGAAACATTTTGCTGAGGTTCACTCTGCTCAACACAATGGGAGAGATAGCACATTCATATTTCATCACAGAAACAATCTAGAAAATACAAAACATGAGATAGATTAACCATATTCATTCAAAATAAGGACGGGTCTGATTGTGTACAATGGTTTGCATGTGTTACAGTTCTATAAGGCAGTCTGTGCCAGGATATTCTGGAAGGTTCAACTCATATTTCTTCTGGATGTCATAGGGCAGGAACCTTCCAGCCAAGAAATGCTTTCCCGAAAAACTAGTGGCGCACTTCTTTGGTGCTGTAAGTGAAATTAGAACCTCTGGGTTTATCCCGTCCTGTCGCACCTCTTCCACATCCCACCCTATGATAAGAGAGGGCAGAACAGGAGGACAATTCAATGTGACATGGAGTTTATACCGAGAGCAGTGTCTTGTGTAACTGAGTGATCGTTTGCCTTTCCCCATGAAAGCAAACGTGATGTTTTGCAGATGAGCCACCTGCTCTTCAGACAGTGTGTGTGATAGAAGTCTTAATCAACTCACATGGACGCTGTACAACTGATTACACGGATTAGTGATTATGAAACAAGTTGGCTCAAGAAAAAAGCCACTATCTCCGGTTGGTGACAACTACAAATGAAGGAATGTTGTACTTGCTCTCAGGAACGTTTGGACGTGATGAGCTCACCCTATGAAGACTGAGGTAAGATTTATCCCTCACATGTTCCCCTAGACTTGAAAAGGTTCATCGTTTGGAGCCAAACCTTTAGAGATGCCTGGAGGCCCATATATCATGTAGTGTTTTTGAGCAATAAGCCAGATTTGGCCATTTTGAATAAGAACTTACCTGAGGGCACATCCACACTAGCAATGGGAATCTTGACCTGCTTGAGGGTGACTAGAATGCCAGAGTAGGGCTCCTTAACGGTGGCAGGGTCAGTCTCTGGACCCAAGATGGCATCAATCACTAAGTTATAGGCATCGTTGATTAGCTGAACCTGAACACAAAATACTGCGGTATTAACATAATTATTTAAGTGTTTGTTTGTTTGTTTGTTTGCATGTATGGGTATTTAATTAATTGGATGTAAATATATAGATACTATACATTTTCATTAACATGAGGCCAGTGTCATATCTTGTTACAAACAGCATGAACAGGAATGCAACCTTTTCCACCAGCCTGAGTGTGTCTGGATGCAACTGACCTCTGTAGGAAGGTACGACAGGAACGGGATGTCCATCTTCTCACACTGGACAGTGAAGTCTTGGTGGAGGCTATGAGAGGAGCGCTTAGGGTAGTAGATAGTGGGCTCATATTCCTGGGTAAATATAGAGAGAACGTCATTAGAAGATGTATTTTAAGATTAATTCATTCATTCATTATTTCCCATTTGTTTTACTATTCCTTACTGTTGTATGTGTCTATAAGCTAACAGTACACCTTCATTTTCTAAAATGTACTTTTCTTCCACACTTCAGCTTTGCGTGCGCACACGCACGCATGTGTGTCTGCGTGTGTGTGTGTGTGTGTTTGTGTGTGAGGGGTTCATTCGTGTAACGGTGTTGGAAGACATTGTAGCCTTGAAGGCCTAGTGTGTGTTTATTGAGGAGAGCAGATTTCCAGCATGTCACCACACACACGATATCACCGTCACTACACACACAATCTGTGCCACACAGCCTCAATGTTCGAGAAACCCACATGGTGGGAGAAACTTTCATGGTGATTAGTGGAAGTAAAATATATATTGAAATATCCTGGTCACAAAGAAATGCTGTATAACTCTTACACTATGCAATACACTTCTGTAACCATCCAAACAATAAGCTGGTCTGTGATTGTCCATACAGAAAAGTAAAGCCGTTTGTGAGCTTCAATATGTTCTTTGCAGTTATTTTCTCTACTTCTGAATATACCTCCTGATATCATACAGTATCTCACAAAAGTGAGTACACCCCTCACATATTTGCAAATATGTCTCACTTTTGTGAGATACTGTATGTGCTGGTCACTATTTTAGCTAAAGACGTTGTTAGTTATTCTTGAAAACGCTTGCTAACTTTGAGCTCAAATCAAAACAAACTCCCTCAGAAGCGCCACCCCACACATTGAAATGCATTGCGAAGTCAAGCGGCATTGATGTATTATTCGCCACTTTATTTATGTTCCTATTTACAAAGCCAGGGTTTTGTATACCAGATAATTTTTTCAGCACGCACAGAGAACAGTAAATTAGCAAAATGCAAGGATATATGGTGAATTTGACAAAAAGTTTATAATTTACAGTTAGCTGACTATACCTTTAAACTGTACAGGTTTTAATATCACCTCAATTACCACCATTACCAGGCAACACAGGGGATTGTGTTTAGGGTATAGTTAATGGCAAAAGAACACAGAATTAGTAATTACTCCTTTGAGGTATTGCTGGGATGCAGTTACAAGTAGAAATCCAGAAACCTGTGCTTTAAAAAGCTTGCGGTGCCAAACAGCGGCCACCCATGATATACAGTTAGTATACCCTGACACAGACATGGAGATAAAACTTAAAACCTAAAACATATCCTGCCAGTGTCATGTGGTGATCATGTATCTGGTGCGGCAAAATCTAATCCATGACAACCAGAGTGGATAATATACCAACTAATCCCCTGCTTCGAGGGGATATTAGATCATGCATGGTTTCTTGTAACCTGTCCAATTGCTTGCATTATTGTTGGCTAAATTTAGCGAGGGCCGTACAATAAAAGTGGGCTTCACCTGTCTGTCTTTTAGACATCTCCCCTCTGGTGGAGGAAGTGTTCCGTCAGGCCAGACAGACTACTGACTCTTTGGAGACTCTAAACAGATCACAGCTCCGTGGTCATTGGCCATCTGACGTCATCTCCATGGTGATGGCCAAAGTACACATAGCAAGCATCCAAGCTGTACACGATCCAGCGTGTGTTTTCCTAGGGGAACATGCGTGACCCCAACATGCCCTTGACTTAACAACGCATTACATGGCCATGCTGCGACAGACTGTGAGGCTGAGGTAGTGCCAAACATCAAATGTCTGGGCAGGATCATTGAGAACCACTGAGCGTGATCGCTGCAGAAATGATCTATTATTGAGAGATGAACAGCAAAGGCATTCACGGGGTTACACACTAACTCCTATAGGGGCGATGGTGGCCAAGTGATGATAGTTTAGTGCTTTTGGCCACAGCACATTCAAAGTGATGTTCCAACAAAGCCTTGAGCAATGCTTGTTTTTAAAATCCCGTACTGCATCTGATTCATGTCACGATATGTCTCGTCCCTCAAACAAAACTAAAATCCCCTGAAGCCAGGCATTGATGGGAGTGTCAGGCAACATTATGGTGCACGCTCGCACCAGACTAGATTTGAATGAGGAATATCAGCATGCTCCTGTAGGCTGTTCTTGTTTTTCCACCTAGATGGAGAAAGGCTTCGATGGGGTGCCAGGTCCACTCAGACACGCGCTGGATCTGTGAACAGGAATTGCTGGGAATTGAGCTGGCCAGTTAGCCTTGCGGCTGATCATTCATTCCTACACTCTGTCTAATCATATTCACAGCTCGGACTTTATGGCTCAGGGCTAGTGTGTGTTTAGGTGTGTCTGAGAGTATGTATTTGTGTGTGTGTCCCTGTGTGTGTGTGTGCATGTGTGTCAGTGTGTGTGTGTGTGTGTGTGTGTGTATCCACATATGCCTGCTGTTTTTCTGCTGTGGTACGGATCACATCCCAACAATGAGAAACATATACTCTTACACCAAATGAACGCCTCACAGTCCAAAGTAAATACTGACCCTACTAGATAGAGCAGTGTAGCGTCAAACCCCTTCACCTACACTATGTGTGTTGTATCTTCACATCATTTATCTAACCTGCAGGTACCTGTCCAGTGGAAGAGAAGCTGGGGAGAAACAGACTTAGTGGTTCAAAGCTCAGGATACATTTCCATTGGATCAAAGTTATGGAGAAGCTTCTTTTTTTTTTTAAACATTCCTGGAATGATAATATATCCCCTGAACTCCACCTTAAAGGGCGGCCCTGGCAGTGTGAAAAATGTGGAGAGAAATAAAAAGGGGAAAGAGGCAAGTGTAGTGATAGTAAGATTGGAAAAAAGGTAGAAGAAAAAGGAGAGAGAGAGAGAGAGAGAGAGAGAGAGATAGAGAGAGAAAAGATCCATCATGTGATACCTTAAACAGGCTCTATTAGACATGGTGTTAATCTGAACTATCAGTGTGCTGTAAATCCAGCATTTTACATACACATATGGAAATGTGTACACATTCCATTCCAAGCCAAATATCCCCAAACATGCATCCAACATTCCCTCCTAGAGCAACAGAGAGCAGCCAACATGGATTGGGCAGAATCCCCCCCACCCCACCCACCCACAAAAACAGACCTTCAGTCTGACTTCTCACAGGTGTCACCTATACCAGTGGACCACTGTAGGTATGACATCATATCACAGAGCAAACTCCAGACAGCTTTAACAAGAGCAACAATAGCTTGACATCATGCCCCCGCCCCCACAGACAAGGTAAGGGGATAGCAGCAGAGGGGTTTACGGGCGGGAGCCAAAATGTAATTCTGTGAAACCCAGATGGCCATTATATGTGATCCTTCAGTTATTCACAAAGCTTTGAATGATATAATATGCTTATGCAGTGTTTATTTTGTCCAAATATCTACCTGTTTGGTTGTCTGTCTGTGGTAGGGGCAGAACAGATGCTTATTTTGGATGTAATGGTGATGCACTGTATTCAATGTTGGTCCAATCTTAAGACAAAATACTATTTACTATGTACTGTAGGTAATTGCTTTATTTGGTGGTTCTCTTTCAGAGTCTCAGGTTGTAGCTATGCCAAATACCAGTATGTTTTTGAATAATTTGTTTATACACACACACACACACACACACACACACACACACACACATATATATATATATATATATTTTACTAGTTTAATTAGTAGTTTAGTATTAATTAGTAGTAATTAATTAGTAGCAGGGTATGATGTGTTTAATCAAAAGTGCTGCTCTAAATCAATGGTTCTCAAACCACCACACTTTGAGTACTGTGTACTTACAAATATGCGCAGGTGTCTGGCGCACACCAGGCCAATAGAGCCATTCTGATCTGGACCACAGATCACCAGTACTGTGGGCTGTTTCTTCCCCAAAGAGCCCAGAGGATAGGCCTGGAGGAAAGAAGCACGTGCTGTTAGGATATATGCGCTGTCAAGATATATATACAGACATGAGATAGTTATACCAGCCAGATATTAGAAACATACATCACACACACGTACGTCATACGCAAAATGCACACTCATGCACCCACAGTTGACAGCTCGATGTACTGTAGAGCAGTATAAGCATACATGTGTTCAAATAAACTGTCTGATCCTAAAGAGCATGTTAAGTTCATACTTTCATGCAGAGTAGGAGCTTTAGCGATCAGCTAATGAATACAAGTGACAAGAAGATAGACTAGAACAGCCTATAAATAGAGGGCAGTTGCCATCGCATTCAGACTCTCTGAGCGCAGTATGTCACACAACATTGTCTGTCCTGTCTAGAAGAAAAGGTCCCACCTCATTAAATGATCCCTGGAAGCAATGGGGAATAATACCATTGCCCTCGCTGTAGGATGCTTCCGTATAAATAACACACTTTTCATGTCAGTCCAGGGCAAACTAGACTACTGTAATTGTGTTTTACTACATTCCCTTGTAAATCACCTTGTACCTTTATAAATGTGGCAGGAATATTGCCTGTGAAACTGTGAATCTGAATGGCAACAGAAACACCTACGCAGAAGTATCTGAGTAGACACAACCATATTCATTGTGAACTTTTTATTATTTGTTTTTATATACTGTGTGTCATTATTTACCATAGGCCACACAATGTGTTAATAATTTTAGAAAGTATAAAACTATGAGCAAGACAGTTTTCCAATTAGACCCAATAAAATGTTTGACTATTAGAACCTAATAAAGATTGTTTGAGACAACTGTTATCTCAAATGTTGCAAGTTAAAGGCTACCAGTTCAGAACACACGATAAAAACAACAATGTCGACAGTTTGTTCTGGCTAAGCATGAAATCATATCAACTAGGCATGTGCCTCATTATTTTGGAGATGGGCTATGTTTATATTGTCCTGCAAGACAAATGTACATGCACTGACTCTTCCATAGGAAAGCATTAAGATGGAGAGACAGGCTATTCTTTACACAGACAACATGTACCTAACTGGACTCAGACAGCCATAACTTGTGACCTTTAGGAAGGCCTTTATCTATTCTACATTATATTAACCCAGCCGAGAAAACACTGTGCGTGTGTGTTTATGTGTGAGACAGAGATGAAAAAGAGATATGTGAAACAGACCATAATCATCTAATTTCTGCAATGGGTCTCAAACCAGCCTATGTGCTTCACACTGAGACAATTAAAATGAACAACAAATAAAATTTCAGCAAATGAATGGGACATCCTGTATGTGTTTTAGACAGATGACTGGCGAGTTTTAAACAATGTCTGCAAATATACCGAAGCACCAGGTATATTTTAACATAATGTGTGTGGAAGTGTGGAACGGGAAACATAATTATTAATGTTTCAAAGCAGATGTGTGAAGCCTCCAGATAACTCAAGCTGAGGCCGAGATAGAATTTAGCCAAGATTGCCTTGCCTTAATTCTAATGAGGTCTTTAAAGCAATGTGTCCTTACACCTTATGCTAATAAAACACACTCACACACACCAATCAACCTGAGGCAAAAATTACTTCAGGTCCATATGAATACAAACTGTACTCATGAATTGTGCTCTATACACACAGGCACTTGAATCAAAGTCAATGTCATATATATTTTAAAAAACTTACATTGCATGCTTAACCCCAGAGCCCTGGCTCCAACAATGGCATTCACCAACACATGGTTAGCCTAAACCTAACCCTAACCCTAACCATGAAAATTAGGTGTTGTTCCATATTGGAGAAGTAGACCTAATCAAGTGAAGAGTATTTCCATATTACTTACAAATACACACACACACACACACACACACACACACACAGGACTGGTGTGTTAAAGGGGTGCTGAGTTTCAGTATATCCCTTGACTGAACCTCAGTAAAACCACTGACTGAACCTCAGTAGACAGAACTTTAGCATACCCCTTGACTGAACCTCAGTAAACCCTTGACTGAACCTTAGTAGAACCCTTGACTGAACCTCTGTAGATCCCTTGACTGAACTTGTGTCTGTGAAAAGTGACTATTCTGCAGCTTCCTCAAAATTAGTCCATGTGAAAATTTGTATTGTTTACTCAAAAGACCTTCAGTATATATCAATCAACAATTATTACACTGGTCTTGTCTTGTAGAACAATATGATATACATTTGTCTGAGGATTATGGGGAAAACATTTGCAGGACAAGAGCATTTTATTTACGGAAAGAAACAATGGCACTCAATGGAGGTTGAAAAGAAAAGCATATTGTTTCATTACATACAGCAGACTACTGAGTTAAGAAGTTGCTGTATGGTAAATGGTTTTACCAAGCCCACTTAGCATGCTCTTGTCTGGAAGAGGGAGAAAAACAGTGACATGAACTGGACGTCTGGACTTCCAGCTTGCTGAAGTTTTCCTGTCTCCTCTTAGGTGTTGAAAAGCCCCAGACATCAAACGCAGAGTGAGACACATTTATTAAACTGTACATTCTGGCTACACAGACAGGCATATAGACACCTATATACATGATGCTGCATGCACACACACACACACACACACACACACACACACACACACACACACACACACACACACACACACCACCAGTGGACATCTATGGCTTTGTTAAGGTTTTGGAAAAGCAAATGGATTACCTCCCATAAAACCTATAATCTATCTGTCAGCCATGTGTGCGAGGTGTGCGTGTGTGTGTGTGTGTGTGTGTGTGTGTGTGTGTGTGTGTGTGTGCACAACAAGACAAGGGAGAGATCAAGCATGCATGTCGACGTGCACCGTGAGTGTGCATGTTGATGTTGGAAGGCCACTCCATAGGCCAGTGGTGAAATCACACTGTCTGCATGTCCTACTGTAATTTCCCTTAAATAGCGGTGATGTCATGCGGCCAGACAGCGAGCAGTAGCCCGCTGCTGCCTGGGACGTCCTGCTCCGGTTTGTCTAGTAACCTTATTCTGCCTGCAGTCCTGGTGCAGGGGCAGGCAGGGGCCACTGAGGAGGGCTGCATCACCACACTCATTTGTCTTTTGCTTGCTTTTTGTCATGTCTTGTTTAACCATGTGTCCCTGTCTGGCTGCCTTCAGATGCCTTAGAGCTCTCTCTCTCCCTTTCTCTCTCTCTCCCTTTCTCTCCCTCTCTCTCCCCCTCTCTCTCTCTCTCTCTCTCTCTCTCTCTCTCCCCCCTCTCTCTCTCTCCCCCTCTCTATCTCCCTTTCTCTCTCTCTCCACATAGTACCTTTCTATCTCTTCTTCTCTGTATCTGTCTCTTTCTAAATGCCGCCTTCTCGCTAACCCTGAGCCATCCATCAGCTACCTCCTGCATCTGTCTCTTCAGTTCAAAAGGCTTTATTCAAAGGGCAAAGTATCTATCTGCAGGCCATGCAGCTGGTGAGGGGATGCAGCATTAAATAAATGAGCGTGTTCTGGTGGAAGGTAACCACATGTTATACCAACCACCAGTGTTGCACACTCGCTGGGCCTGACACAGTCCAGGAGTCTCACAAATGCAACCGCATGGAGGAGAGATGTTAGCATGAGTCAGCGTGTTGTGCGATATTGGTGTGATGTAGACCAGCCTCAGGTGTGCCTTCTGGAAAACGTCTGGACACCACTGAGAGGAAGTAGTCCTAACATTTGCCATGCATAATAACAGGCTGACATTTGGCAAGGTAAATCCAAAATGCGCATGTGTATATAAAGCAAACGTGCTCGTTTCCCCTTTTGTACAATTGTGTGCAATGACATTTTAAAAATGTACACGGTTCATTAAGCTAAGTCGGGCAGAGAACACAAAGCAGAACAATACATGAAAGCAATTAAACAGAATGTCATTTTCTGGACAGGAATGCACCAAAGCTGAATTGATTCGGACCAACGGAAAAGTGTTGTTACCACATGTGTGATGTAAAAAAAAAGCGTCTGCTGTTCAGTAGAGCCATTGGCATATCTAGTCCTTAAAAGGAGACTCATAGCATAACAGTTTCCCCCTGTGAATACGTTTAACAATATACATGTAGTAAAGAAACAGAGAAGGACCGGACCAAATACTCTTTATGGTGAATATTAAAGATAATGCTGTGAGGTTGGGTTGGTGTGACAGGGTTACAGATGAAAGAGAAACAATTTATGCATATTATGGACCAGTGCTTTTCAAAGTGGGGTTCATTTAGCTTTGTTGTTATTGTACATGCTATAAATAGTTGTTGTCTAGTTTGTGGCCCGTCACGTGTGGCCATTGTGTGTTGGTAGACATACTGGATGTGTACAGACCTTGGTGATGGCGATGGCACAGGCATGCCCCCAAATCTCTATTAGCTGCTGCTGTCCAAACTTGTAGTCCCTCAGAAGCTCTGTCTCGATAGCAGCCACCTCCGCCTTACTGTATGACACAAACAGGAATACAGTCACTCTCAATGATGCTTATGGTCATAGAGCAAGAGTTACTATGACATCTAACTTCATGTACCTTCCATTTAGAGCAGAACATTTCAATGAATGCATACATGCCCCCCCTTTCCCCACACCAAATTAAAGAGGAACTTGTGTAATGTGAATCTGCACATGATTAGACAAAGCATACTTGCATCTATGCAGCCACATACAGTACATGCACACACCAAGATGCCCTTAGTCTATGCATCAGTGGATGGGAACCCACACAAGTTCAACCATGCATTTTGAGGCCAGAACAGCATACTACCATTGGAAGATTAACATCACTACAATCTGTTACATAGGCTATACTGTACTATATCACGAATCTGCCTCATGGAATGTATCTAAAACAGGACAAGGTGATTTATCGCTTTGGCAGGTGAACCAAATACCAGGGCACTAACTTTAAATCACCTGACTCTGTGGATAATATATAATAGGTTTCTACCAAAGTGACTAGTGGAAACAGCTTCAGTGAACTATAAAAGTAGCACAGCATGCCATACTTCCTAGGCCTTTATGAAATCAATGACTTATGCTGTTTACATGACACATGACTTAAATGATTAATTAAGCCTCACAGATTTAAAATATGAGACCATTGTGTCAGCGTATTCTATAGTGGTGCAACATCATACTGTTTTTTTTTTGTAATAAAGTGATGTGTGCATTGGGTTGTCACTCAAACAACGCCACCAGGGCTTAGGTTAGGTATCAGGCCTAGGCTATATGGTAGTATGGAGGCCAAGCAACTCAAAAACACATCATATGTATGTATTGACACATGCTGATTGTCCTCACATTCTTGGCAATGGTGTGACTAATATAATGGTGTCATCGTACAGCTTGTCTGTGGGTGTGTGTAACAAAATGGAAGACACACTGGCATTGCAGGTGCGCTGACACCATAGAATTATATAGGGCGACAGTGACAGCAACTGTAACTGTCGCCTACTCACGGCATGAACAGTGGGGTCAGACACATGTGAAAATTAATTACAGCCTGTCTGTCTTACAATTTCTGTGACCTGCCCTGCCTATAGGCTACCGAATTCCGCATAACACTAGCGACACCTAGTGGAGTAACGCAGGAATTACGACTAGCCTCACTAACGCAGTTGATAAACCAAACATTATGATGACTATTACAGGCCTAACCTAACTACCATTGTATTCAGGACTATGAAAAGCATTTTTTATTGTAGCATATTAGACATAGACAAACAAAACCATGACTTCCAAATACATAGTCTTGAAGCAATTAAAAAAATACAATGTGTAAACAAATGCTGCTTTTGCAAATGTTAGAGCATGTTTAGATTAACATTACATAAATCACCAGCGGGACAAGTTATCTCGTTACCTCCCTCTCTACTAAATTAGCCTACACATTAAACAAACAACACAGAATGCTGAATTGCATCAGCATCTAATTAAAACTATTCAGCATTTCTGAACACTGCACAAACACGGTACCCTGGCTACAAGGTTATAATAATAAAGAGTAACTGTATATCCTAGCACGTGGCTATTATGTTGCGTGATATTACGCACGATTGTGTTTATTCCAGTACTACACGGCGCAAAGTCCCGGGGCTGCCTGCCCCTCCAGTTACGCACGCGGTGACAGTGTCCTATACTGCAGGGTTCCTGGCATTTACCTGTAGCAGAAAAGCAGCATCAGCTGTCACCCACAGTTCGCCTCGGGGATCTTTCCTGACTCACTGTGACAAGATGATATTTGGAAAGTTCACCCCAGTCCACGGGGTTAGCTCTCTGCTATCCGAGCACCGAGTTTACTCACGTACTCAGTAAGCTTTTAAGCTGAATTGATTGGGTCGGCAATTTGGTTCGTTTGTTCGATGTTGTGCAAATCCGCAGATGCAGGGTGTCGATGATGGTGGGGTAAAAATACATAATAATGCTAACCTAGAATTAATAAACCACTGGCCCTAATGCTCATACATTTGGTTAAACGTGGAATTACTTTTGCTTACATACCCCAAGTAAACTTCATACGTATTTGTGCCACATTGGGTGATCAAAAGGCCTATGCCACATTTGGTGATCAAAAGGCCTACATGGGAAATAAAAAAGCTTTTAGAAGTGGGTTTTTCTGCCTCCGTTTAATCATTTCTGTGCACCACACCATAGGCACCAGCTATGGTAGCCTATATATTATGTTAGTAAAGTGCAACACCACAAGGGGGCAGGACAGAGTAGCCATATGGCCTATTTACAGGAAAACATTACATGAATCACCCGGTCTACAACCTACTATACAACGCACATTCAGTTCCTCTTCTCAACAGGGCTGCTTGGTTAAATAAATGTTAAATAATATAGTGTAGGCCTAGTGTAGCCTACTTGAGAAAATAGGTTGCATAAAACTGCATGAAATCAATTTAATTTAATCAAGCCTCTTTTTTAAAAGAGTGAAATGTTTTGTGTGACATTTGCATTCTATTGTCACATGCCATACCATGTCATCTGTCATATAATCATCCTTCTTCTTCCATGTGTTCAGGTTAAAGGTGGGCTCCTGTAGCCTCACCAGTGGTCCAACAACAACCGGGTTGCTCGCACTGCTATAAAAGTAGAAATGTCCTTGTTAAGGAGGGAAATGTGTGAGACTCAGGCATGTAGGCAGTGTGTGTGTGTGCGTGTGCGCGTGTGTTTGATTGTGTTTTTATGCCATTTAGCCTTAAGCCATCCAGACATCACGGGACAGTAACTACTGGGAGGTCCCTGCTATACAGTACCCTTTCCAGCAGGGACACTTCATTTCCCTGTACGGTGTCAGCTGTGACACCTCCACAGTATTGCTGCTCACCCTTCATGAGCCTGTTCACCTGGCACATGCAGACGCCATCCATCCATCCATCTTCTCCCGCTTATCCGGAGTCGGGTCGCGGGGGCAGCAGCTTCAGCAAGGGACCCCAAAC
>JAODLL010000019.1:218518-236929 GCA_026546735.1 Forbesichthys agassizii
TTTGTTGCCAGCGGTTTAGACATTAATGGCTGTGTGTTGTTATTTTGAGGGAACAGCAAATTTACACTGTTCTACAAGCTGTACAATCACTAATTTACATTGCAGAAAAGTGTCATTTCTTCATTGTCACATGAAAAGATATGCTCACATATTTGCAAATATGTGAGGGTGTACTCAGTTTTGTGAGTGTGTGTGTGTGTGTGTGTGTGTGTGTATAGATGGCACCAACCTGCTGGTCTGGGGCAGCTGGGAATCCTGGAGGACGTTTGTGTTCATCTTGGCTTCTGTCTGCTTTGTCTTGGTGGGTTAGAGGCTACTGCTGTAGGGGCTGACTGGGTGGGGGGGCGGTACAATTCAACATGTCAAGTTGCTTACAGTCTACTTCTCTGTGAGCCGGTCAGAGTCCGGTGGGTTTTCTTCTCTTTTTTTTGTACTTTTTAATATGCTTACTCCCTTTTTTAATTAGAAAAAGGGAGTGGACATATTTTTCTAGAATATTGCGAAAACATGACGTTGCGTGATACAATACATTTCTATAGTGGTCTAGAATAGATTAATAGAAGTTAGAAGTAGTTAGTTTAGAGGACTCAATGCAATTAATGTTAGCTATGACTATATTTCTTAAACCGTACTTATGAGTCATTTGAAACCCTCTCACTCAGATTTCACCAGTATTCCCTGATTACATGAATGTAGCAAATTCTGTCTACAGCCAGCATTCATCCATGGCCTAGCCTATTTGTAATGTCAACGTCATCAGTGGGCTATGATCCTATTATTTTCTATGGAATTTACTAATCTGGAGTGTATTTTAGTCAGGCATCATACTCTGCTTGAGCCCTGCCCCGTATTTGTTGACATGGGTCAAATCCTGTGAGATCTTCAGCCAGTTTTAATAATGCTGAGCTTGAATCCCGCAGTGCTGAGTGGGAGGGAAGTACATTGAACATTGTTCCTCTGGTCACATAGTTAACTTTGAAAGTTTCACTTTCATTTTTGCTGTACCTCCATTACAGGGTCTAGGTTAGCATAACTTCACAAGGACTGAGAAGAAACTGCCACGATCTGTCCCTTGGTTTGTGTATTTTTTAAACTTTTTTTCTCATTTGGATTACAAGGGCCAATTCCAGGAAATTATAGGGGAGAGCTGCGTGGCACTACACAGGCAGGCTGATTGTTCATGAGTCTTAGAATTCAGAGGGTTGAGTAAGGGCTAACGCCACACACAACACCTGTGTCTCTAGTGGTGTTTCTTGGTTGGGCTGATTTCTGTGGATTTGTGTCAAACTCTCTGAAGTGAATGTGTGGGGATTGGATTATATTGAGTTGTGGTGGTTCACTTGGCATCTGGAACAAGAGGAAGGGTAGGAAGTGTTTTGTTTTTCTGTCTTTGCACTGTGTAGATCTGCCACTACACACTGCCCGTCTGGCAACTAATGTGTGGGTCGACTGTACCGTACTCTGTTGCTATACGATACAGGTGTGACAGCTTTTCTTCTTATCCTTTGCTTAGTATGCTGCTATTGGATTTGCTTTTGTTCTCCCTACTGGAACTAGGATCGTATGTATAATATATGAATTATATTTGATTTTACACACACACACACACACACAGGAAGATCAAATATTATTCCTTTTTGTCTCCAAAACTTGTGTGGATATTCAAATATACCAACACTGGCTGTATCGGTCGGCACTCGTGTGTCTGTCTATATCTGTGAGAGTAGATACTTTATGTAATGGAGATGGGCATGACTAGTTGACATGGCCTCGGGCCTGAACAGATAACATTTATAGTCTACACTTTTTTTCTTTTGGGTAGGGCAGCAGGAAATGCAGAGGAATTTACAAACGTTTGGTACCAGAATCCAGAAATACAAGAAGTTTCTTCTGCTAAGATGGAAATTCTGTCATCAATACACAGTATAGTTAGGGCTGTGCATTTAATTTAATTTCTGCTCCTATTACAAAAAAAAACCATTTTACACACTATTTTATGCAAGTAAACTCTTATTTTGTCTTGTGCTCTGAATGACATGTGCACGTTCGCACCTCGCAGGGTAAAAGTTAAAGATCAATGTTAAAAGTGTTCGTTTATTTAGGTGCAGTAAATGCAACACATTTCCAAAGTCAATGATTGTTAAATAATCGGGATTTCAATATTGTCCAAAATAATCACGATACATTTTTTTCCTATAATCTAGCAGCCCTACAGTATGTCTAGTCAGCATCGTATGTATTGCAGGTTTTTTGTGGTCATTTAAAAATGCTCAGCTCACATCCCCCCCCCACAACACAGTATACTGTATCACAAATGATTGATGGCATGCTTCTGATGGGCTTTATTTTGGGCAACTTGTCAATGTCTCAACCGGGACACGTGTGTGTTCAGGTGTCTGGCATTTAAAACTAGCAAGGGTTGCTTGACCAAACTACATTTAATTATTTGGTTATTGATATAATCATTGAATTGTTATTGTCACATTGTAGCATGTTGACACTGTGTTCACATATTCCGGTTTCTTTTTATTTAATGCATATTGTATTCTGTATGGACAACTTAACACTGTTAACATTCATTTTCAATAGCGTAAGTTAGCAACATGAGCCATGTTTATGTGGATATGTTTAACATATGAATATATAAACGGTATTGAGCTTAATCCTATTGTTTCTAATGTGTGTCTGTCTACTCAATTATCTGTGGTAAATACATCTAGATGAATGGTGAACTCATATTAACGCATTAGCTCTGTTCTCTTTCCAGGCAACACCACTTCAACAGCAGCCACGCCACCTCCCTGGATGGGCACATGGACGTGTACTCGAGCTTTCCTGACATGGACTTCAGCTTGTCCAGAAATGGCGACTTCTCCCAGGTTGGTTTCTCATGGCTCGTCTCACTTCAGCGTTTATGAGGAAATGTTCTCTTTGGGCACAGAGGCAAAGCACACACAAACTGGAAGTCCTGCGTCTTGGCATTTTCTCTGCCTTTTGCTGTATTCTCTAAATGAAGAACAGCTTCTCATTTCCAGGTCTTTCATCCTGTTCTGCATGTTTTTAAGCTCTGCTTGATTTTCATGGAGCAGCTATGTATGATTAAAGCAGTGTTGTCTAGACTGGACATGCAGTACCTGCTTTTTTCTTGCAACGATAAGAAAGACATTACAATTTGCCAAAACCTTGTTCTTGGCTACACTATTAGCCAGAGTGCATTTTTGTCCCTAAAAACATCTTATCTTACAGAGGGCATGCCATTATAATCAGGCAATGTGGTGTGAGGATGAGGTGCTAAAAAGCTCTTAAGCAGTGCTTGAAGTGTTTACTGTTTAACCGTGCTCCACAAGTGTGCTGTGAGGCTAGCAGACGTGTGTTGCTGCTCTCGCCCTGGGACACAGCACCTAACCTGGGGGATGTATTTATTGATGTCCGATTCTAAATGCTGGTCAGACACAGCATTGTGTTTCGTGCAGTAGCCACTCAATTTACGGTTTCTATTCATCTGCACTTTCGGCAATTCAGTACCACTGATTTAAATATGAAAATGAGGTAATTTATATGACACACTCTGATGCTTTTCTCATCTAGCGCTTCGTAACAAGAGTCTCGACTATTGTCTCTGATGGCGAAGCCATATTAAAATGTGTGGGCTCTGATATAAGGAGTGTAAATGAAGGGCGTTCATGGGTTACCAATAAGGCGGTTAGTATTCTGCTTGTGTTTAGTGTGACGTTACGAAGGGGACATAGCTGATGAGAGCTGTAATGTGAGCGGCAATAGTGACAACGCCAAGGCGGGAGACTAGATATGAAGCGTTAGTCTCAGTGCGCTTCATAAGGCACTTGCACTATAACGTGACCCGTGACGGTCTGCAGAAATGCATTTCATTAGGATGCCCCAACCCCCACAACTGTTTTTACCTAATTCAAGGGCTTTTCTAGGTAGGCTTACTGGGCCTAAATTGGGGCAGAGCTCAGCAGATTGAAGGCTACGCTGAAATGTTGTCATGCAACTATGTCATTCCCATCGTGTGTGTGTAATGTCGGTCTTATTTAAATAATTTGGAATTTCCCTATTATCTATCTCTTAATCAATGTGTCTATGATACATTGTCATTTGAATGCACTTCCGACCTAGATGCCATTCCTTAATAGGGTGTCATGCGCGCATTGCGAGATGAGGAATGCTAATGGATGCTTGACTGACTTTCTTTCTTTGTATTGTCTTGAATGTGTGTGCCTACCGACCTACATGTCGGCTTGCCCCTTTGTCTGCCTTGTGTACCCATATTCGTTCAGTTAGCTTCTCCATTTAGACGTGTGTTGTATTGCGATGCACTTTCTCAGCTGGACTCGCTGCTCAAGGTGCCGTGTGTGTGTGGCATGCAGAGAGAATGGAAGGCACGGGCCACCTTAGCTAATCCTCCACCACATGCATACATGCTTCCCCTTTGTTCCTCCTCCGTCGCTGTGTGGCATTAGTTTCACTCTGGTTCTGCATGTCTGTTTGCACTGAGGTATTCAGGAGCTGGTAGGACACTGGAATGGAACCCAGAGACAAATATCCAGAACCCCTAGCTGTTGAAGCGATGGTGATAAACTAGGAGATCTTTTGCTTAGTGACTGTGAGCCTAGCCTGACTGTATGTTTGGTTTTGCTACACAGAGATGTTAAAAATGTGATAACCCCCTGTTATAAAAACACACTATTGTGCTGCGTGGACAGGATGTTCATCACTGCTTTGTTGCTTTTCGCGCTGTTGCGCATTGTTGCAATGCGACCTGTTTAATTGTGTTGTTCTTTTCCACCGGTTAAAAAGACCACAATGAGCCAGGCAGCATGTTGTGCTGTAAGCAGGTGGGTGGGCGCGTGCACACGTGTGCACACACCTGCCCCTGCTTTCTGGTGAGCACACGTGTGCGTGTCTAAAGCGGTCTCTCTGCCCATGCAGAAACCCGATTCAGTGCGAGTGAAAGCGTGACTTACTGGAAAGGAGCGCAGCAGAAGAACTCATTCACTCACTACCCACTCCGGCACTGGCAGACCACAAAAGTGAGCAGTGGTCTGCAATCGAACACTCTCTTTTTCTCTCTTCGTCTCTCTAACAAACCAATATCCACCCACATGATCCCACACGAATGCAATGGAAAAGATTCACACACATTGGCCCCTGTGTACTGTATGCAACGTACTGTATCTGTGATGGAAATGTTGAATGCTCAGTTTTTGCTTTAGATAGTATTGAGATAATGTAGCGCTGCCCTTCAAGGTGGTTAGAAAGTGTCTCCTTTTGGGTTTTGATGTACTGCTGTCTAAACTTCACACAGAAGTCTTCTAATGTATTAAAACAGGAGTGATATTGAACACTTGCTTTGTAGACTGTATTTCAGTGTGTTTAGCCTTTTAGCCTTGCTTTTTAATATACTCTCACAGCACATAATGCTGTGCGGTCCTGCTTCATTACTTTACATTAGCGGAGATAGAGTGTGTGCGTGTACTGTGTGAGCAGTGAGTTCTTCACTGTAAGCTATGACACACAACAATGAGCTGTGTGTGTATGTTAATGTGTCTTCAGCAGAGAATATCAATGATTCATCCACTATGTAGGTCCCACTGCATAAACACACACACACACACCCAAAGCTGATTCCGCTCACACTGACGAAGGATTCCCACTCATACCGCGATGACACCATATAGAGGCGCCGTTTGGTCTCGATGAGCGGCGTGCTCTCGATCAGTCTGACTGAGAGGAGCGTTACAGTAGACTGCCAGCCTGGGCCCTCCATATCGTGTGTTCCTGGACGCCAGCGCTGCAAATGGACTTGGCTATTTATTTGATAAGCCAGATGAATGGCGTCATCGCTGTCGTTCTAGTGCCACCAGATCTTCATTTATGTCTGTTCCTTCAGCTGTTAGCGTTGCCTCAGAACCGCCGATGCGGCAAGATGATGGTCTGTGCTGTGGGATGTCATTTCTGAAATAAACAGTTACGTTTCCAGAATGTACTTTAACCCCCCCCCCCCCCCCCCCCACCACTCTCGCACTTATATTTTCTGTAAATGGGATTGCTGTTTAAAATAACATTAAGAAGAGCTTGCCGAGCTACAGGATTTTGTCCTGTCCACTCATAATGCCTCATATTTTTAAATGCAAGATGAGATGCAAAAATGTTGTAAACCTTTTTAATTTGCTAACTAAATGATTCTAATTTGCTGCTATACCTAGTGGAATCAAAAGGCCTGACTTCATTCACCTGTATTAATTACTCTCCAATTAGCTACTTGGTCATTCCTCTGTTTGACACCTCTGAGCTAATTGAGCCTGTTCATCCGAAGTGAACCAGCAGAGCTTCTGGATCATTACTGCAATCAGAAACCTCATAATAGAAGACGCACTATAGAGAGACAGACAAAAGACACGGGCTGATATGAAGCAGGCATGGAGTCTCTCTAAATATAATAATCGTTAAATGGTGGCCCAGGCCCATTAAACAGAGCAGTAAGCAGTAGGGTGTGAGGGACGGCAAGCTCCACAGCGCAATGCTGTTTACACTACAAATGCGGTTGAGTTACACCATGTACAGTAAAATGGGCCTGACTGCCAGTAACTCTAGTCACTTACCAACAAAAGCATCATTTCCTGAAAGCTCCTCCCCTCCACCCTCCCCTTTCTTTCAACCTCTCCCCTCCCCTTCTCTGCTGTGTCTCTCGCTCACTTGCGCTCCTCCACCTTTTGAGCACCGGGTTACTAGTCCATAATCAATATGCCTACCCAATCTATGCAAATGCCTGGTGGTCCTGGCACAGCAGGAAGCGTGTTTTAGGGCTGCTTGTGTTTGTGTGTGCGTGTAGGACTCAGTGGGCACAGCTCACCTGCAGTAAGGGCACATGCATTTGCGCTGCACAGCAGAGGGACTGTAAGAAGGGCTAGCGAGGGTTCACGGTTAGGTGAATGCCACGGGTTTGACCAGCACATGGAAGGATCTGCCTCGTTCTGCGACTGGAGGTGAAATAGGAGTGTGCTGCCCTTCCTGACTGTACACACTCAGGGCAGCGTTTTGGACCCATGTCTCTCATGCAGTTTTGGACTAAGTTGTATTCACAGCTGGGACGACCTCTTCCCAAGGTACAAACAAGCAAGGGTGGCTGCTATTGTTTGTTGAACAGATTGCTTTAATGAATGCCAGCCTAACGATATTTGGTATTCTGTATGTCAACCAACTGTTGTTGTATAATGTTAGGCCTAATAATTGACTGATGTGATTGTTTGAGATAGGAAATAGTGGTTCTGTGTTTGTTGAGATTTGATCTAACAATAGATTACAATAGTTAGAAGGTTAACTGTGACTTTATGTTTTCTAGTCTGGTTTCCTTAAATGAAAATATTTCCGTGTTGCACAATGTTTGAGGAAGGATTAGTTTGATAACTGGGCATCAGCGTCCTGCCATGCTCTGCTTATGGCCTTGTGGCTTGGAATACTTTACTTAATTACATTTATTTGTTTTTCTTTTTTATTGTGTAATATGCAGTATTAGTAATATTTGGGAATTTGTTAATGGGGGGGGCTTACATTTCAGACCATTTTAGTAATGGGAAAGACCAAACACATTAATAAGATTGCATTATCCAAGCGACATATTAGACAAAATAGACTAATTTCATTATTTTTGTGATTCAGAATAATAGCCAAGTATATGCAAATATTCTACTCGCCACTTACAAACATTGTGATGTAAAAATGACTGTACTGGAACATTTTATTTGGACCACCAACTATATAAATCTGTCTGAAAATCTTACTGACATTCACGTGCAGGAAGAAATTAATGTTGATAGTGCCGTGTTGCACTATGATTACTGCATGAGACAACACACCTGGGTCAGAAACACCGTAACAATCAGTGTTAAATGCCTGCACATATGCTAGATAGGAGCTCAGACCAGTCATATGATTTAGACTGGACCTTTGACACCCTACAGTGAGGACAGAGGATGGAAACAGTGACTGCATTGTTGTTGTGCATATCTTATAACTGGTTCATTGTATCAAATTAAATCAGGTTACATTATTGTCAGAAGGCAAGGTGAATTAAACCAAGGAAAGTTTAATCAAGATTGTTCTAGAATTCCAGTTTATCAATGTATTTAAGGATTGGTAGCTGGCAAAATGGTACAATGTTTGTGTATTAAATTCTTGCAAACTCATGCTTGAAATGGTAACTCAGATTCATAAAATATGCTTTCAAACAACAAAATGCAATATATGCATCCTTTTACTTAATGTGCGTTAGTGATGGGACAATATACGATATGATCGTTTATCGCAATAAAAATACTGACTGTAATCGTATCGTGATAAAAATCCATTATCGTGATAATCATTAATATCCTTACATAGGTGAATATTTTCACAAGTGACTTGAAAAAATATGTCTAGCTCACTTGTACAGTCCAATGGTATTGATTTAGTAATGTATTTATTAGCCTGCATCTTTCCAGTCAATCACCACCATGGCTGAAGGCTCGGCTTGCCCATTGTGTCCTCCACATAAAAAAGATGAATCAAATTGGTTGAAATACTGGTTTCAACACAAAAAGAATCTTACAAAAAATATACAGTACACGTGTCATGATGATAATAACAATAAATGTAATATTAAGTGATTCCAGTATGTTTTAGTGCCATTTTAATAGTTTAATAAAAAAAATTATAAAATATTGTGATATCATCTATTGTGATATCATCTATCGCAATAATTTTGGCCAGGATTATCATATCATTTTTTCATATCATCCCATGCCGAATGTGCATGGTTGCCCGGACATTTTTGCACAGTATTTTAGTCAGTATTTAACTGCTGTCCAATCTGAACCACACGTGTTGGCTGTGTATTTCTATAAATATTATTATTATTAATTTTCTAAAATGGATGTCGATATTTCTGCACCTTATATCTCTATCAGTTGAATTTGTCTGGAACCATTAAGGCGTTGAGAAAGTCAATAAAAAAAAGGGCTTAACATTTCCTTATAATGCAGTAAGCAAATACCACGACAGCACCCTACAATTGCTGTGCTACATTTAATAGGCTGATATTTGAATAGGTTTTCATAATTCATGTTAGAGACTATCCGTTTCCACTTGGCTATAGTATTCAACCAGCCAGTGAGACCATCCGTTTTGTGGCTGATGAGCAGTCATCCCGCATGCTTCTAGCTCTCATACCCAGGAAATATGACAAATGTTTTTTTGCCCCTCTTCTTGTCGTCTTCCAGTAAGTGCTTGAACATGATATCTGGCCAGTTATAATGGCACTATTTTTTTTGTGTGTGTGTTGCTGTTGTCATTCAATTGTTTTTCTGAAAGAAGCCAAAGCAAAGCATAATGCTTACAATGGATAGTCTTTCTTTTTGAGGACAAAGCTGCACATTACTTTTCCCTATCACAAATTTCTAGGAATTATACCATTGGTTTAACAGTCCTTCTTTGTCAACACGTTGAACAACAAGGCTAAATAGCCGGTCCTCCTGAGATTCCATCCGCTTTTGCTGGACCATTGCTTTACCAGTTCTATTGCACATCTCCAGCCTAGAGGGAGGGTTAGGCATGTGGGTTACTGGAAGTGCAAGGGGAAGTGGATAGACGTGCGTACGAAGAGGGAGCAGATTAGGAAATTAAGATTAGGAAACTTCTTTTTTTTTCTCTGTTGAGGTGAAACTATAATTTAATTTGCAGTTGTGACACTATAAGATACAAAATGCCTGAATAGGTTTATTGAGCAACAATGTAAAATTCCTTTTTAATTGGTTGCATATGTTCTCACACATAATTTTGATATTTTATTAACTAGGGCTGGACGATATGACCTAAATTCTAAATCACGATAAATTGAACATTGTACTTCAATTAAGACTATTATTTTGTTTTTGTTTGAGTTCTCCATTCGCTTCCATGCAGCTGACTGCAGGGTGCGGAGTCACATGACTACACACGCTGTAGTTAACAGTATAATAGTATTTTATTTTATAAAGACCATTTGTAAGAACAGGAAAATACAAATAAGTTTTGCTAGCGTAGGGTTAAAACATTAAATGATGAAAGCTACATGGTGTCAGAATTATTATCAGTATTAAGTATTGACACTCAATAATTTACTTAACCTGTTGTGTTACCCTGAAGTATGTATCACATATCATGCATTTGGAATCAATGAGCATTTCCTTCTATTTATGCCTACCGTACTCCACCAACCAATTGTAGGCATTTCGGTCTGTGATATTTCAGAACCATTACCGTATTCCAGAAATTGTATTTCCTTAGGAGTGTATAATTGAAATAGATGACTTAACATCGCTAGCCTATATGCTGGTGCAAAAGTTACCAACAAGGGGGGCGGCTCTCATAATTTGTTTCCTTTTGTTTTCAAAGCTTAAAACTGCTCTTTACTATAGTATTATCATATAATACTGTATGTAAATATACAACCTGCCATGCCACATGGATTGATAGACAAGAGTCCATCTGGGAAACCGTCCATCAAAACTTTTTTTTTTAAACTTTTAAAAAAATACTTAGAAGTTGTTGTCATTGTTGTTTTCAAGTAGCTTTCGCTATCGCACCTAAATAACGCCTTTAGCTATTAGTATGATACTGCATGGTAAGTTGGTTACAGATGCCATTATTTGAAGCCTCAAACAGCAATAATGTAATTTTTGCTTGGGAACTCCTGTTTGCTGGAACCATCGTTACGGTTGTGTTCTCGGAGAGGAGCACTGCCGCTGGACCGCGTCATAGCTCATTTCCATAAAGGTGACTTTACTTCAGCTTCTTTCAACACCCACAACCCCCAGAACTCGGCTCGCCACCAAGCGACTCTGGCTCCACATAGACAATCAATGATTTCCAGCCACTTGGACGCTCTCGCCGCTGGCTGGTGTGAACGCAGAGGTTGTTTTGTTTTGAGTTCAAATATCAACAATCTTTCTCCAGCAACCCTGACTGACAGCCACTGTTGCCATAATAGACTGGTTCCCGTACAATAAAAAAAAAAACATGTTTTATTAGGTTTAGATTTAAAAGCTTTTACATCCTCCATATATGCCACAGTGCCAAAGCCCTTATATAATGTATCTGATGTGTGGTATAGTTATAGTAGAAAACGATAGAAAAATGCATTTGCCTAATAAATGAGGCATGTTGTGTTGTAAGCATTGTGTCGCAGGCCATGTTGTAATTTCTCCCAAATTGAGATGTCCTGCGTCAACACACCACCATCCACTTCTTTCATTTGTTATTGTGCAGGTCAAGATCTGCTCCAGTTACTTACCATTACCTTACCTTACCTGTATGTAGTTTCTTAGGTTTTCTGTTCATTGACGTGGTCAACCTCCTTTGGTTGTTGTTGGTACCATCTTATCCATAATATGGCAATCAGTCATTAATGAGTTCCACTTAGCACAACTACACTCGCATAATTCAGAGTTCCCTCACTCTCCCCTTTCATCTAATGATGAGGTGATATAGAATTTAGAAATAAAATGTTCACTCACTGTTTGAAAATAAATAATCTGTTTGGTCAATGTTGTGTATAATGTAGCACGTATTGCCTTAAAGAAGCTATTTGTTAATAGTAGATATTCAATTTCTATAATTACTATATTTCTGTGACTCAAAGTAACAGGGTGATCACATCAACATCTAAAAATGTACTTTTCATGCTTTATATAACCCTTTGTACCCATGTCATGAATAGCTAAACATATTTCTAAACATTTACAACAAGCGTTGTTTATTACTGGAAACCGGGATACCCAACATGACGGCCTTTCTATTTTCCAGTAATATTTCATAGCATTGGAAAATTACATTGGCCCCAGTGGCCCTGGCTGGCAGTTTCCTCTGGCTGAGCAGGACCTCTGCAGAGGTTCCTGAACTAAGGACCTACCACCTTTTGATTGGTCTGGGCAGAGTTCACCTAATGTGACTTGACTCTGCTATTTCCTGTATTGGCTAGCACAATAGCACATTTTGATTCATCATCATGCTTTTCTTTGCCACCATTAAATAACTATTATTGCAGAATTGTATATCAAAGGAAACTGAGCCAGTTTTAAACTGGAAGGGCTTGACTAACCATGACTTCTGTACCTCGGTATGAACCGAACCGTGACTTTTGTGTACCGTTACACCCCTAATAAATAAAAATATAAATAAAAAATATTCCATTTAGTGTTTGACTAAGTATTTATATTGTTGCTGATGAACCAAATGGAAACTAAATTAGCGCTGATGAACCAAACAAACTAAATTAGCCTAATCAAAGAGCCCATTTGCCAAAAACTCTTAAGCATGTGATATAGATAACAGACAGGGACAACATAATCTAAACAAAGACGGAGACACTGCTGCTAGCTTTCTAGAATCAACCCCAAAGGCCATCAGGATTTATTGCACACAGACAAACCATCAGTCAGGCTCTGTTGACAGGTTGGGACATTGTCACCACCTGAGCTATGGGAGGGTATTCCACCATTTGCTACATTCTTGTCTGGGGGGTTTATAATATCACCCTTATTACATAGACTGTAGAATTTGACTGTTAAATTCGTTCCAGCTCTCTGAAATGTATACAAAGCCACACTATTTTATTAGACTATGTTCCCTGGATGGCTTATTTCTATTGGAGTCCTCCTGGCCATAGTTAGACTCATCCCACCAATCTCTCGCTGTTATTTCAGAAATTCTCTCAGCCCCAGATGGTTGTGAGAAAATGCAGTCTAATGTGTGAGCATCCAAAACGAGTCCAGTGGATAATACTTGGAAAATGCTTTATCTTGCAACCCATCAGCTGTTTGACTCTTTGAAAATGCTCTGAGGTTATAGACTGTATGTGTGTTTGTATGTGTATGCGTGAGAGAATTAAGGGTATAGTCAGCTATTGCAAGCTAATGTGTAAGCTAATGCACATTAGTGGAAACATAATAGTCTCAGGTAATATTCAATGCAAACATTTTACATCTCTTGTTTAAACCAACACAACCAGTGCATTGGCTATTTAAAGCACGCTGGCGCTGGACGGGAAAATGACAACTGCATTGATCTGAAACTGGCAAAGATACTTGCGTTCGCGCTTTGCGGCGTTTATAAGATTAGGGCCCTATGTCTCACATGGAAAATTAGTGTTGGTTCAAAATGGAGCATCTTCCTGTTACTGTTTTATGTGGGGAGGGAGAGACAAAGTCTAAAAGGTTAGAAGAAGGTTAGATGTAGAAAAGTACGAGGGAGAATATAAATGGGTCACTTGAGGTGTGTTTCTCTGTGGGTCGAGGTGGGAGAGTGGAGGAAGATTGTCTCCCAGCCTGGGAGAAGTCGCCGTGCAGGCGGGGGAATCCCTCAGTCTTGCCTTGTGTACAGTCAGTGTCTCCAGAGGGAAGACGAGAGCGAGGTCGTCGGGTTTAACAGCGGTTGTAGGCGGAGACAGACTGCCGGCTTACTGTACGTAGAAAGGGAAAGTGTCCCTTTTTGTGGCTAGGGTTTTCAAATATATATGGCCTCTATATGATTTGCAAGGCTGTTAATTGACTACAGTCAATGCTGATCTGTTCAATGATTAAATGTCTATCCCGGTGATGACCCCTTGAAGGTGTTACAGCTTTGACTCAAAGGCAAATACAAAGGATTTTTAAGGCATGATCAACTTCCTCTTATAGCAGTGTCACGTGTGTGTGTGTGTGTGTGTGTGTTCTTAGGTTAATTTTCATAATTTCCATCCTCCCTGTAGATATAGCCTACTGCTAAAGAAGATAAATATTACCACCATATCCTATATGTTTGGCAGCCTTCTAACTGGGAAGTAACTTGGCTGTGCTATGGTATTTCCTGGAGCAGGGCTATTTCCATGTTTCTAACCAATTGAAATGTTAGCATATCGATGCGAGATGATAGCCTAGTGGTTTGTATGTGACGTATGTTGAACAATGTCTTTCTCGGGGTGGCAGGCTTATCTGGTTTTCACTACAATGAATATTCAACGCTTCAACACAAGGTAGACTACTGTCTCTAACAGGAAATAGATTTACACCCTAAATGTGCCTGGGGCATGTTCAAGTCCTGTAGAGTTAGTTTTGCTGTTGGGAATAAATAGTGCTTATTCTATTATCAGACATGAAAGGATCAGACAAAGTGAGGCTCACTGTTTTGATGTGGTTTTAGTGTGTGTGTGTGTGTGTGTGTCCTGAAGGGGATGATGAAAAGCTGGCTTCAGCACTCAAAGCGGAGGGCAAGCGGAACAGGACCACATGTCTTGTTTCACAACAGGAGTGAACACATGATAGGAAAATTGGGGGAAAATATGAAATTTGAGGTGTCATAGGCTGTTTTCTGTTTTTCTTTATCTTGTATTTTATATTTAACCCAGATAGCCCCTGGATTTCCCTTCCCTAAAACTATTATTCTTTCAGATTTGCGAACACCTCACCTACACCCACACCTGAACAGACAAAGCAACCTTCACATTTATTTGAAAGTGGCGGCCATTTGTTGGTACGGCACTGTGAATGCTGTCTGATTACAATCAGAGCAGATGGAATTCAGGCCTTATCTCCTGCTGCCAGGTCCCAATCTTAGAGCTGCCGAGGAACAAACGCTCCTGCTTAGTTCCACTCCCTGCCCCCCCTGCCTTCACATTTATTTACTGAGGGGGGAAGGAAAAACATGAAAATAGGCTACAGGCTTGAATTCCCTTCCCATTGCCTCCCTGTGCCCAAGAGATGAAAATAGCCCAGCTTGGAGAGGAGCTGCCTGTTTTGTGTGATTAGGGCAGCTCTGTAATGAACCATGGCCTGGTTAGCAGCAGACAGCCTGCTGTGGTTGGTCTCATTCCTGTATGTGTGTTGGGCCTTTAAAAATACAGTGTTGCAACAGCACAAAGGGAAAAGGGGAAGTACATCATGTATCAATTTTTACTTCTCAGACTGATTAAAACTATCAATGATTATCCCATTTAGAATAATTAGATAATTTAAATAATGAAACGTATGCACAGGTGAAGCATTGTTTGTTGTGACATGAAAGGAGAGTTAGGATGATGTGTACTTCTCCCACTGTCACACTGTAAAACGCAGACGGTCCATACCCGCAGGGCAGAACATTTTGAGGAGCCTGGGCTTCCCAGCTCATGTCTGAGCTTGTCTTTGAAAAAGCACACGGAGAGAAGGAGAGGTAGAGAGGAAGAGGGCGTGAGAGAGGGGGGGACCATGATCTCAGAGCGTCCAGCTAACACTGATTAGCTAAGAGCTTTGTCCTTGAAAAGGCAGTGTTTCCAAACCTCTCCACCCCGGTACACCCATAACAAACACATTTCACAGGCGTGGGTTTACTGCGTCAGTCAAGTACACACTGCTGTGCAGCACGCACGCACGCACATATCCTGGCTTCACTGGTTTCAAACCATGGCCAGGCCTTGCTCTGATAAAATGCAACCCCTGCCTGCTCGTCATAACGAGGGGGAAAATCGTGAGTCAGTCTAATAGCTAACATGGCTTTGCTGACTGTGTTGCTCAATGTATAATGTATCTCTACGAGCATTTGTTGTTTTGAGCTCGGGAGGCACTGTTTATAGGAGATAAGCTTGCATAATGCTAATATTGTCATGTTCTTTATCCTGTGCTAGTTGAAGCTGCGGTCAGTTTGCCAGTAAGTTGAAATTCTTGCTTTAGTAAGCCGGATCACATGTGGTAGTACTAAACGCTGATTCATAGTTCTCCAAATGGGTTCAGCTGGGAAGTGGGGGTGTAGTGTAGTGGGGGTGTAGTGTAGTGGGGGTGGGGGGGGGGGATGTGTGTGAACCTCGGCACATGGCCTGAGAAATATATAAACACACAGGCAGCGAGAAGGCTGTTCACATGCGCAAAGAATCCTGCATCACGTGCTCTCCTTCCCGAAAACCCTCTCAGATGGGCCGCTCTTAAGACTGTCCCACCCCCTCCCCTCTCCAGTTTTTTTATTATTACTCCCAGAGGTGGCATGCTTACACACACACACACAGACACACATGCGTGGTACGCTTCATGCCCTTCTGTTTAACACACTGTGATTAATTTCTTCGCCAGGCTACTTGCTCCGCTCCCCCAGAGCGGCGCGGTGTTGGCTCTATACCAGCTAACCTGCCATGCCCCCGGGGGGTGCCGTTAGTTCGCCCGAGTTCCCCCCTTTCCTTCGTCACACACTGTAACTGTACACACAAAAGAGTGCAGTGTGGGTGTTGAATGTTTCTAATGCTATGCCTACTGGATGACATGTTGTGAACACAATGCACGAGTTCTCTTTTAGCCATGGCCGGTTTGGGAGTCCAGATGTCAGGTCGGGGGTGAAGCCACCGTCCTGGGACACACTAGTGTTTCTGCGTTTGACTAAAGAAGTGTCTTGCGGCCGCCTTCTCCCTGCCGGGGGTTGCAAAAAAGCACAGTGCATCCTGTCCCACTTTCCTCCTCTCTGCGTGTCTCCTCTAGGACCTGTCCTGCATCGATGACCTCTCCAACACATCTCTGTTCTCCTCGCCGGCGGACTCGCTGTCAGAGTATGCCGACGCCCAGGCCTTCATCAGCACAGACAGCCTGGCCACAGTGCCCACTCTGTGGGACATTAACACCAGTACCACCACCACCACCTCACCAGCACAGACCCAGCCGGAGGTCAGCAACACATGCGCACACACACTTATTGTTAGGCCCCTGAAAAAAGAGCGCTATGTGGACGCGGGTCCACATAGCGCTCTTTTTTCTTTTTTTTTTGGCAGTTTAGTGCTGCAGTTCATCCCAGCGCTTCGTTAAAAAAGCACAGGTTTTGTTTCTACGACAATATCTTGAATGACAACATGACCACAGCTACTCGAGATAAAAACAAGCTTGCATACATACGGTGATAAAAGCACCGGCCACATTCAACGCCAACAATATATGCTCATGCCAATTCGATTTTAATTTCCTGTTGTTAAATGTCGATATACAGCTCGGGTAGACAGACGGGCTATGGCCAAAACTAGCTTCTCCTCTTGACATGGCTTTCCTACTAGCACTAAATATTTTTAATTAAACAAAAATGGTGGCGCGCTGTGAAAAAGTACATCGGGTGCAGCGCCTTTTCTCTCTACTACTGTAGACGGCCGCTTCCTCATTGGGAGCAATTGAAAAACAGACGTTTCTTTTCACTTGTCGCTGAAGATATGTGTTTTTGATAGGAATCAGAAGGGGTACATTTATTGTTCCAGCCATTTCAGAGCCTTTTAATGTTTTCATTTTCATGCTGCTTTCATTTCATCCCATGTTTCCTAGACAACACCAGCTTTATCTGGCCTGTGTTGTTGCTGGATTTTTGCCTCTAGATGACAAATTGCATTTTCCTTGGTGCTCAATCACACAGCCACAGACTGCACAAGCGTGCAAGCACACATGCGCGCACACACACACACACACACACACATGTTATGACTTTTGGTTGTTTTATTTTGCTTCTCCATACATTTTCCTTTTGTGTTTTATTTGAGTTTGTTTGTTTCTATGTTTTTCTTTGCAGCTGAGCAGGTTTCAGGGTTTGTCCAGTTTGGAGGACATAACGGCCATTATCAGCACCCCACCTATAGGAGGCTATCAGGTAGACTCATCACCTCAATCTGAACCAGAGAGGGAACCAGTCTCCCCAATAGAGGATTAGATTCCTCACAGTTCTCTATTCTTACTTCTCAAATAATTAAATCATTTTTAATGTCGACATGTTTGCTGCAGTTCAACAGTAGGCTTCAACTGACATCAAGTGTTGTGTTGGGTTGCCTGCACCAAATGCTCAGTGTTGCTCAGTGCCGTGACCGCGGTCTTCAGATCCACCAAACGGTACAGCAGATCACATAAACAACACATGCGTCGGCATCAGAGCCTTTGAGGCGACGCTGGCAGTCAGCCTGCGAGCATGAACGAGAGTGTTTATCCTGTTGTGAGCTCTCTTTGACGCACAGACAAGTAGGACAGTGGAACAAGTTGTTGGAGGTGTTACCATTTCCAGCGACTGCTCTACTTTACCCAGCTCACTTAGCTTTTCTTCGGCTCCGTGGGCTTTGATTATCCTGACAGAAAGTTCTAGAGGACTCTAGTTATTGCCAGGGTTGATTAAGTTTGCCGGGCTAACCTCTTTTTTCCCTTCACCTGCGTCTTCCCTTACTTTGGTTTAATCTGCGCCAATGACACCTGAAATTGTGTTCCGTAGCACAGGCTGTAAAGTAAACTATATTACCCATGTATCCTGGCTGTTATTAGGCACCGAGAACCCAGTCACCACCAGAGGAGGAAGAGGAAGCTGAAGATGAAGAAACAGAGGAGCTGGGACATATAGACACGTATGCTGACTACAAGCCATCCA
>JAODLL010000019.1:237698-271507 GCA_026546735.1 Forbesichthys agassizii
TGAATGACGTGTGTGGAACTTTCCCCGCTTGAAGTTTTACCGCGCCTCCTTGTTTTGCCCCTCCAGCCAACATAGGGATCTCCCATCCAGACATAGTGGTGGAGACCAACACGCTGTCTAGCGTGCCCCCGCCGGACATCACATACACTCTGTCCATCCCAGCCTCGACCATCAACAATGGCCTCCTGTCTGCGTTGCAGCTAGAAGCCATCATCTATGCCTGCCAGGTGCATATTTACAAAGCCCTCTCATTTGACCACTGTTGATTATCTGCTCATACACACGTACCTGTTAACACTCTCACACACACACACACACTGTGTGTCATCAGCAACATGAGGTGATTCTTCAGAATAACCAGAGAGCAGGATTCCTCATCGGCGATGGCGCCGGGGTTGGGAAGGGTCGTACTGTGGCTGGGATCATTATGGAGAACTACATTAATGGAAGGAAAAAAGCATTATGGTAAGACTGGAAATATACACATTTGAAGTAATAATGTGGAGGAAATTGATTGATTAAAATTTCCTGTTTAATATACAGAGCATTTAAGAGCCTAGAGATCTTTTTTTTTCCACCAGGTTCAGCATATCCAATGACCTGAAGTTTGACGCTGAGAGAGATCTCAAAGACATAGATGCATCCAGTATTCCTGTGCATGCCTTAAACAAGGTCAGTCCGGGGTAGCCAGCTCTCGAAATAAAACCCGTTATCATACAGCAGCTATTTCTGTAACTGTGTAGTGTTGTGTGTGCACAACCGAGCCATGTGTCTAATTATACGTCGTTGTAGATAAAGTATGGAGACACAGCTACCTCAGAAGGAGTGTTGTTCGCAACCTACTCTGCACTTATTGGGGAGAGCCAGGCGGGAGGGCAGCACCGGACTAGAATCAAACAAATCCTGGACTGGTGCAAGCCAGACTTTGACGGAGTTGTATCCTTTTCATTGTAACGCTCCTGTGTCTTGGGTCTGCGTGGCTTGCCTTTTCTTTTTTAAAGCTGCTGAAATTTGGCCTTTTGTCATGATCATGCGTCTTGGCGGGCAGGTCACCTTTCCAGCTAAGCCTGCTGTTTGCCCTTAACACTAATCCTACCGTAGATTGTTTTCGATGAGTGCCACAAAGCCAAGAACGCTACATCTACTAAGATGGGAAAGGCGGTGCTAGACCTTCAGAACAAGCTGCCACGAGCCAGAGTGGTCTATGCCAGTGCCACAGGTATGTGTGTACACAGACACACACATCCCAAATGAATTCCGAAGCATATAGACACAATTGTATGGATACCGGTATACGCTTTGATTAAATTCTAGTTGTTTTGTGTGCTCTATCTCTCCCCATGTGTCCCAGGTGCCTCTGAGCCAAAGAACATGATCTACATGAGCCGCCTGGGGATCTGGGGTGAGGGCACGCCCTTCAAAACCTTTGATGACTTCCTGCACGCCATCGAGAAGAGGTGTGTGTGTGTGTGTAGGGTGATACTCTCAAGAATGAAGGGTTACAAAAGGCTCTTAATCATGCAGATGCACGCACCACAGTGCATTCTGGGACATCCCTTCCCTTTCCAATCAGGTTGAGGTCACAGATGGTTGACTCCTGACTTGATTTCATGAATAATTCATGCTGTTGCCACACAGGGGCGTGGGCGCCATGGAGATTGTCGCCATGGACATGAAAGTGAGTGGGATGTACATCGCCAGGCAGCTGAGCTTCTCTGGGGTGTCATTCCGTATTGAAGAGATCGGGCTGGACAATGACTTCAAGTTGGTCTACAACAAAGCTGCCAAACTGGTGAGATGTCTATTTTCTTTTATTAGTAATATTACTATTATGCACATGTTTTTCTATGCATGTAATGTTGCATCAACACGTGTTAAAATGGCTAACTCATATTTGTATGCTTTTTTTTTGTTTCTCCAGTGGGCGGAGGCTTTGCAGGTGTTCATGCGGGCCGCCGATGAGCTGGGCCTGGTGAGCAGGAAGTCTCTATGGGGACAGTTCTGGTCGTCGCACCAGCGCTTCTTCAAATACCTCTGCATCGCTGCCAAGGTCCGCTGCCTGGTGGAGCTGGCCCGGAAAGATCTGGAGGCTGGGAAGGTCTGAACAACATTAACTAGTTTAGCCAAGGTTAAATATAGAAATCACTCAGTTCGTGGAATTGTGGGAAAGTAGCTGTTTTCAAAAGTTACGTTAGTTTAATAGAGTATACTGTGTGTTGATTTCAATGTATGCTTATATCCTCAGTTAATTTGTTACTTTACACACAGCTAGTTAGTCAACTTATGCATATTGCCCTGTCCTCCAGTGTATCGTTATTGGGCTGCAGTCCACGGGAGAGGCCCGGACTAGAGAAGTCTTGGACGAGAATGATGGGCATCTGGACAGATTTGTCTCTGCTGCAGAGTAAGTGGAGCGTCGTGTGAAATCACGTCTTCCTGTGTGAGCATGTTTGTCTGCGTGGTAGATGCATATGTTTTTTTTTTTTACCAGGGTTTTCCCCGAAAGCAAATGAAAAAGCCTTTTCACCGCACTATTGTAGTTTGAGCAGCTTTCTACTATTTAATTTGTGAAAATGTGTAACTAATATCGGATCTTCCTGAATCCCACCCAATGCTATGTTTTTTTTGTGGGGGGGTTCTGTGGTGATTATGACAATGCCTTTTTGTCCAAATCAATCGCTGTCTAATGCAAATGTATTGGATTATCTACGTCAGACAAATTGGCCATTCATATTCATATGGTGGCCTGTTGAAGTAATTCTCCTAAGGCAAAACTGTTGAATAAATCTGGCACGACAGACAATATCTAAAATGGCTTGTTTCTCTTTTTAAATTGAATTACCCACTTGCTGCCAGGAGATTTGGCAGTCTGTTTGTAACTTTTAATTTAGCTAAATCTCAATTATGCCAATATTAAGAGAAAAATGATATATTGTGTTTCACAGCATAGTAGCAAAGAATTATACACAGCCTCTATTTATTTTTAATGGACTAAACGGGTCATGGAGTGCACATATAGCTTCTGTCTGGTTAGAACGTTAGACGTTCCTGAATGTCAGCGTAATCAGGTGGGTGTTAAAGCTAATCACCTCTGTCTGTCAGCTCTGTGGTCTGGTTGCTGCCTTGTCACAGTTGTGTAGTACCTGTCTTCATCCCTTTTCTCTTGCCCCCCTCTGTCCTGTAGGGGAGTGTTCCAGTCCCTGGTCCAAAAACACTTTCCCTCAGAGAAACAGAGAAGAGAGAAAGGCCCGGGCAACAAAAGAAAACGTGAGTGGGCGGCCAAAAGCCCAAATTGTGTTTTGGTTTGTTTCACTTCTGTAATATTGAAACAAACGGGGTGGCATGTATTGAAGTGTATTTAGTTGACCCTTAATCCAACCATGTCTGTGGTTTTACAAACTGCACATACAACATTCTGTGCACAGTATAAATACTATCAATCCCATTGTCAATACATTATCAAGTTGTGCTTTTCTGACTTGTATGTACTTGCTAGTTACCACAGTGTGTATACAACACTAAACCGACACGAGGACACGCTAGCCTATTTTCCATCCCGTTGTGAGGCCATTGCTACTTGCCCACAGGCAAGCCGCGGGGTCGCCAGGTCAAGTTGCCAAAGCACACCGTGGACAGTGGCGGAGTGATCAACATCAGTGACGACAGCAGCAGCGACTCTGACGGCATGGACACGGACTCCAACTCATCCCCCGACTCACTGCAGGACAACGACGACGTCATCTTCGTCAACCACACTAGCTGCCACACAGGTTAGCCACGAGCTAGCACCCGTTTCCCCACCTGGAACTAAGAAATAGCACAGCCTAGGAATCAGACTGCGTGACGTGTTCCTTTGGAGCGTCTTATCCTTTTAAGCTCTCTATTGACCCAGAGACGCCCCGTCTAGACAGTCCAAACACCTCCCAGTCATCCCTCGTGCCCTGTTAGCTTTGTGACGCTGACCTGCTGGGGGTTCCAGTAGTTAATGCTCCCCTCCGCCTGCTCCTGTGTCCACAGCCAGGATAGAAGAGATGAAGCACAGCCTCCTCAACAAGATATCCGAGCTGGGAAAAGAACTACCTCTCAATACCTTGGATGAGCTCATCGACAAGTTTGGAGGACCAGAGAAGGTTTCAGAGGTAAGAGATGGTAGACCAGGTAGCTATCACACTGCGGCATATTTATGTACGGGGGAGCCAATGCTTGTGTGCGAGGGTGAGCTACCAACGTGTCGTCTTCTTCTTCTTCTTCTACTATTTAACGTAGATGACGGGTCGCAAGGGTCGCGTGGTGCGACGTCCTGACGGCAGCGTGCGCTATGAGTCGAGGGCAGAGCAGGGCCACACCATCGACCACATCAATGTCAAGGAGAAAGACCGCTTCATGGACGGAGAGAAGGTCAGACGCTTCAGCCTGGAGTTCACTGCTACGCCAGCCTGCCTACTGTTTAAATGGCACTTAAATGTTTGAGCCAAATCTATTTTGACTGGGTGAAACTGGGCCACGCAAGGATGTGTGTGGAAGTGTCTATATCTAGACATACATCGAGCCAACACTCTTCTCTTCTCCTCCTTCAGCTGGTGGCCATTATTTCTGAGGCAGCCAGCTCTGGCATCTCCTTGCAGGCAGACAAGCGGGTGAAGAACCAGAAGCGTAGGGTCCACATGACGCTAGAGCTGCCCTGGAGTGCAGACAGAGCAATACAACAGTTTGGTGAGTCGGTGTAAACACAGTGTTGCCCCATGATGACTCCCATATAGCAAAGTGGTTTGTCGTTGGCATTATCCCAATGTACGGGTAGGATATTATTTGATGGGTAAAAGAGAGGTAAATCTTCCTCTTTCTTTTCCTCTTAAATGAAGGTCTTGTCATAATCATTCTTGGTTATTAGGGCACGGCACATGGAAGATTTGACATCCTTTCTCAGTCGCTATCAATTGAACTTCTGGTCTGTCTGGTTTGGTTTGTGTGTGTGTGAACAGTGTTTACACACAGCAGTTCCTTAAAAGAGCTTCCTGGAGTAATGGATACTATTCTCAAGAAATCTGTTGCTAAAAAAACTGTTTTGTGGGCGGATGTAAAATGTATTTCGGTTCTTGTCTAATTATAATCTGAATTTATTAGAAGTTTTGAAGGTCATTATCTACAGTGAACACTTCCCCTTTTTTTGTAAGTTTGCTGCCATTTAGTTATTTGTGTCACAAAAGATAAGCGTATTATCTAACCGTGTTGCCATGAGTGGTATAGGCCCGGTCTCCTTTTAACAACCTCTTGTTTCCTTGCGTTTCCAGGTCGCACCCATCGCTCCAATCAAGTGACGGCACCAGAATACATATTCCTCATCTCCGAGCTGGCAGGAGAGAGACGTTTTGCCTCCATTGTCGCAAAGAGACTCGAGAGCCTTGTATGTCCTATTACCCTATCTAATAATTCAGTGTTGCCCAAGACATACTGCTCTAATGTGAAATGTGTCTTGCGGGTATGTAGTCCCATTCATCCAGTTTTGACTTGAGGCCAAAAAGGGATGTGTTCCCTGTGTAAACACAAAAGTGCCAGTATCTTATATATATATATATATTTTTTTTTAAGTCTCCTTCCTTAAATTGCTGATGTCTTATTTTCTTAATATCTGCCTATTATTCGTATGGGTATCATGTGTATTGTACACACCATTTCACATGGTATTTTATCCACTTTCCTCACCACATCTTAAACCTCTGGATATCTTCGGGGTTTGCCCACTATCCTAGCCTCGAGACCAAGATAGTGGGCAACCCCCAGAAATGACTTAAGTTTCATTTTGCCGCACGAATCAGCCTGGAAGACCTAGGAATCGTAGTGAATGTGTCAGAGCATCAACTGAACTATCCAATCAGCTTCATATTGATTGCTACTGTATATGGGCGTGGTTTAGGTGTGCCGACAGTAAAAGCGACTAAATGGTTTATCCAATCAACTGGCAAGTATTTAAGTGCCTGTCTTTTACAAGCAGTTTAGATGCACAGCTTCCCAGATGGGCTTGTGACTACCAATCCATCTGGCATGTCAGGTTGCCACTATCCATCTAAACAATAGATAATGCAGTTATTTACATTTTACATTTAGAAAAAGCATACAATTTGTCTGCTATGGTTTTCGTTATTCCATATATGCATACATATTAATCGCGTTTTAGGGCCTTAAATAATACAAATTTTCTGTCACGATTTTAAAATCTTGATTTTGGCAAAGCAGAGAGTGTTTGTTGGGGGCAGTGCAGTTCCAGAAAGTAATTCCCATCTTTTACGGCTATGCTCGGTAATCTGCCTTCAGCACAGTTCACATCACACCTCCCTCCCTGCCTGAACCAATACAACAATACCATACCTGTAGGCACGCACACACACACAGCTCTCACCAGGGAGATGAATACCTGCAGGTGACGTGTGGCTGAGACCAGCTCTGTGTCTCCATGCGTGCCTCATTGTGGGCAACGCCAAACATTTGCACACTAGCCAGACTGCTGTGAAATGTAGTTTTAACTTGTGAAAGTTCATAATGTACGGTCAATAAACGGTCACAAGACGAGAGCTGCTACACAGACAAAGGATGAGTCAACAATGTAACTCTTCATTGTACGGGTAATACCGTTGCATGTGTGATTACTTACCGTCTGTACAAATATGGCACGGAGCTTTGAAGCTAAAGATGTTCATGTTGTATTGTACAGGGGGCGCTAACCCATGGGGATAGACGAGCCACTGAATCCAGAGACCTGAGCAAGTACAACTTTGAGAACAAGGTAGTCCATGGCTTCACTGCGGGTGATGCTAGTCATGCAGTTCTGTAATGTAAATATGTGTGGTGTCGTTAAGTCCTCTCTGACCTTTAGGCTGTGTCATTTTACATTTAGATGTCCATAGTGGAGCTCTAAAACGTATTTCAAGAGCTAATGTGCATATACCAATAATATTTCACCTGCAGTATGGTACCAAGGCTCTGGATAAAATCACTAAAGCCATCCTGGGTCACATAGAGAACAAAGTTCCCCCACCCAAAACCTACCCTGGAGGAGACGCCATGTTTTTCAGAGGTACATTTAATTATAGTCATTGTCCCCTATTTAAAAAAAAAAAGGAATAATAATTGATCTCCTGCTTTTTCCCATTGTCCCGTGTTGACATAATATTTGTCAATATATTTTTCATTTTTTCACCAGACATGAAAACTGGAATGATGGACGTGGGCATTTTTTGTAGGGAGGCTCGCTTTGGAATCAACACAGAGAAAGGTAAGGACAGGGTTCCTACAGAGTATGGAAAAGTGTGGATTTTGTTTTGAGTAATTTCCAGGTCTGGATAAGTATGGAAAACGACAAGAGCGTATGGAAAAATACTTGGGTTTCCAGACTATTGCCTTAATTCTAAAATATCTAATTCTAAATGTCTAACAATCAACCATATGGAGTTGTTCATAGTGTTTGGAGCATGCCAAATGTGCATCACTGTGTGATAGCATATGAGCTGTTAAAGTCCAGGGGTTAACATTTTTATGAACATTAATTCATGTACAGTGTCATTTAAATGAATAGGTGCCACATGCACATTTAAAAAGGTTGCGTCCAAAACCTGTGATCTGTGATGACTAAGCAAGGATTAAAAATGATAAAAGCTGATATTTGAAATTCTTTAATGTATCTTTATATGATGTATGGCCACATTAGACTATACAGTATATTGAATTTTCACCTGTTCCTGCATTTAGTTTTTTCACCATAAATTTCCATCATAAATTGATGCAAAAAAGGTGCATCCACAAAATCCACAAAAATGCAGGAAATTAAGTGATTGACACTCAAAATGTTCTGGGGGAGGACCCACAGACCCCCACTTAATAATGTCCCAGCTGATCATCAAACAAAACCCATGTTTTTTTATTCTGAGCTCCTCTGTATTTACATAGCTGGCTGGTGACATGTTGATGTTTGTGTCAGAAATCCACTATAATGAAGAACATGATAGTAATGTCCCAAGAAGCAGAGTTATGAAACGAACTGTGGATCAAAAATGTTGGTGGAAAACAGTTACACCTACCTAAAACTTTACAATATCTAGACATCGGTGACCACAATACAATAGTTTACAGTAAAAAAATATATATCTTTAAATTCCGTGTATTGTTTGGTGTAAATTGATTTGTATAATATACTGCAAAGTCTGGGAATGTACGTCTGGAAAAGTATGGAATTTGTAAATGTAAAATGTGTAGGAGCACTGTAAGCAAGTGAAAAACGTGTTGTGAATTATTATGTTTAAGTCCAAATGCCCCTAACAATTGTGTGTCAATCCTAGACTGCAGCATTACGAAGTTCCTGAATCGCATCCTGGGTCTGGAGGTGCACAAACAGAACCATCTGTTCCAGTACTTCACTGACAACTTTGACTACTTGATTGAGAAGGATAAGAAAGAGGGCAAATACGACATGGGGATCCTAGGTATGGAGATCACACAAACATCTGATGATATTTAAGTGGGTTGATTTAAAACATTAAACGAGTATTGAGGTCAAAACATGGCAGCCATAGCTTGTTCTGTTTTTCTGTTCTGTTTAATGTGGTTAAGACATTTCTATTTTCAAAAACTTTATGTAAATTGGATTATATTTGTAATTGTTGGAGAATAGTTATTTTTTCCCTCTCTTTTGTGTATGTATTCATTCTACAGCGACTGTATGCGTTACATTTGTATTTCGCATGTATAGAAGTTTGCGTTTCTCTAACTGTAATCTTATTGTGTTCAGACCTGGCCCCAGGTAATGATGAGATCTATGAGGAGAAACAGGAGACCTTCATGACAGTAGGAAACCCCCAGGATGGCCAGGTCGTGCTGTATAAGGTAAGCACAGCACCATCACTGTGTAATATAGAGAGCAACTGGGACGAACAATGTGAACATTTTGTGTGCTTTGGGGGATCTGGCAACCACGGTAAATAGGTTTTACACATTGCCTTATGTTGCTGTGAAGCTTGTCGTCTTTCAACTGCTGTGAAGTAGTGCTTTGCTGTGTGTTTCAAGAAAGTTGCTTTTAGCATATTAAATATAGATGCGACTCAGTGGGCTCTGAATGCCTTATGACTAGAAACAGTCCCGAGGCCGTTTCCGTTTTACATAGACAACCACGATCCACACGAGAAATTGTAGAAAACCCATGTTCACAAAGAAATCAACAACATTGATTTGGTAAAGGAGGTTCTTTTAAAGGCTAGCCACACACACAAACATTCTCCTCATACAAGTTAGGCCTGTCAATAGGCAGGCACTCACAAACATAAAGAGTAGCTGTCAGTTGTTCAAATGTAAGATCCATTTCTCAACCATACTAGAACTCGGCGTGGCCATCTGTGTGAGTTTGACTGATGTCAGTATGCCAATGTTTAAAGTGTGATCACACAGGCGCTTGGCCTGAGGCAGAGGAGTCTGTGGGGGCACCATGAGGAAGTTTGGATGGGATAATTACTGACATCTCCAGCTTTTAGCTGTTGCTCCAGGGTATCCTGCATTTGACATTGCATACGTGGCACGCACTTAAACTACAGCACATAGTCTAGGACAGGTAGAGCAGGTATAGGTGTGTGTGTGTGTGTGTTTTTTGGTGATGAATCCAACATATACATCCAAAGCTGTATTGTCCCTGTTCCTCTGTAGATCAGTGTAGACAGAGGCTTGCCCTGGGAAGAGGCCTACGAGAAGGCACAGAAGCTCACCAAACTTGATGAGGGATTCTATCTGTCTCACAAGGTAACCCTCTGAACTAACACACAAACTGGACATAAGCCCTTAGGTACTCACGCTCTTATTACCATTGGACATCTCAGCCTGGTAGGGATGTGACTAGGGATGTCACGAGAACCTTGGAACAAAGTCGATGCTGTCACATATTTGCAAATATGTGACAGGTTTACACACTTTTGTGAGATACTGTATATACGCACACAAAATATATATTTAAATATATAATTTTCTTGTTTTTTTCGCCCCGTGGTATCGAAATGTGTATCGAGAACCGTGGAATTTCACTGGTATTGGTATCGACTACTACATTTGTGGTATCATGACATCCCTAGATGTGACAATGCTGTGCTGCTGGCGGAGGACAAGGGGGAGGGGAGAGGGTGGGGAGACAAAGTCTCACGGCTTTGCTGCATGTTCTTAAATGTGCTCTTCTGTTCCACAGCTGCGAGGCAACCACCCGTGTGTGCTACTGGCTGAGCAGGGTCGAGGCAGGAACTTCGTTGTATACAAGCCCAACATAGGCAAGCAGGCCCACCCTGAGAGCCTGGAAAACCTGCAGCTGCGTTATCGCAGAGTGAGAACCTTTTTTGTTTCATTTTTGATCTCTGTTCAAGACTGACATTATTATTCTATCTCGCTCTATTTTATTAATTTACAAAATACCCTTTCTTGTTTGCTGGGAATAGTTAATGGTTCATTTATTAACAGGGTATTAAATATTTTCAGAATCTTACAGATGCAACTTACTTAACATGTAAGTGACATGTGTCAAATGTTTTCTAAGAGCTGATATAACCGCAGGAGAGAATGTGTTTCTTAGTGGTTTTTTTATGATGATGGATTGCCAGAACAGTTAGTGGGTTATGAGGTGGAGAGGTCCGTAGTTGAGGTACTGACGATGTTTCTGAAGAGGTGGGTCTTAAGTCTCTTGTGGAAGATGGGTAAGGACTGACTTCTGAGAGTTAGAAGGACAGTTTGTTAAGAGACATGGTTTTAGAAAAGAGGTTTCTTGAGCAGCGGTCTGACTCCAGCTGTTGAGTAACAAGCCTGTGGACAGAGAGAAGTCTATCATAGGTGAGGAATTTGTGGGATGTCATCTGATATGGTTTGGAGAAGTGAGCAGGCAGTAAGCTTCCCATCTGATATGTGCGTATTGGTTGGTTAATTTATTGTATGGAGTCTCCTGCCCTCTTGTGACCAATAAGAGTAACTAGTAATATTCAATGTACATAATGAATGAGAAATCAGTTTTATTTGTTTACTGTTGTAAAATACAACTCTTTCGCTTTGTTATATCAACATTATGTGTACTGAGCACAAAATGTGCACCTCTCTCTACAGAACAATGAAGAACTGCTAATGTAGGAAAACATATATGTTGAAATGGACTAAAGGCCTTTGTTCTTTAAATGAGACTTTTGTCCAGTAAATGTGGTCGAGTTACATGCTGATTGTGTTGTCGTGTTGCCTTTCCCAGGTGAGCCCAGAGGAAGCCCAGGAGAGCTGGGAGAGCCAGTTCACCTTCTCCTTTAGGAAGTGCAGCCATGCCAACTGGTGAGTAGAAATGAGATAAGTGTGAATGCATGGATGTAAAGGTAACAATCCCTCAAAAAGGCTTGTGTGAATTGGAATGCCATTCTTGAGTATTTACAAGGAACTAGGTTCTGAGCATTGTATGAAAACCAAACACTGCAGTTGTATGGAGGAGCACTGGTTCTTGTTCCTGACTGTGTTAATGTCAACATGCATTTAACATACAAGTCTACAGAAGTACTAGAGATGGCACAATCCAGTTTTTTCAGTCCAGATACAGATACTGGTACTTTGGGTGTCGGACGATTCCAGTGTTAAATTAAGTTAAGTCGCAAAGTAAATAACAGCCATTATTATCTCTATTTTAGGACCTAGATGCATTTTATAAACCTGCTGCTGATAGTGCGGCCTGGGTAGGTTAGACATGGCTGCTGCTTGACAGGAGACTTGCATGTGTAAATTAATTTAATTGGCTCAGCCCCATGGATCGGTTACAGCTGTCCAATTGTCACCGATACCGATCCAGCTTTTTAAGTCACTATCGGACCAATTTCCGATCTCAGTATCGTATCTGTACCATCCCTAAGAAGTACAATATGAGATCAGTAGGATGTTAATATTTGAATTGGCTTCATGTATTGCTTTAACAAAGAAATCTTCAATATGTTTAGGTAATTTTTTTTTTATGTGAATATTGTTATTGTGTTGCTATGATACATTTAGGAAGACGTGAACGTGCTCCCATGTTTAAAATCGTTTTTCTAGACATGGGTTGCAAAGATTAGGATTAGGATTTCCCATGCATTTCTAGAAATTAGGGAATTGTGCCTCCATTTATCTTATAACAGTGGATCTTTTGTACTTACGATCATGGTCTTGTGGCTTATTTTGGTTTCGCTATATCCCCAATTCAATAGAATTGCTACCCTAGGCATGCACAGTGCAGAGTCTTCCATCCAAGGTTTTGCACACCAATGAGATGCAGTCAAATGATGGTGTAGCAGGCTCAAGCTACCACCCACAAAAAAGAACTTGCAGCACAATCTAGAAATCATTTATTTGCATATATTTCCGTTCATTCCCATGGAGGGTTCCTATGCTGGACTGCTGTTGTGGCCCTGCTGCAGCTATTTGAACTGGCCATGTTCAGGGCCTCCCATCTCAACATTCACCATTGTCCCAGAGCTCTCATAGCCTCAAGGAGTGCAGGCAGGGCTTACGCGCACACACACACATGAGGGAGAGGGAGGGGGGAGGGAGAGGGAGAGGGAGGGAGAGAGAGAGAGGGACGGAGAGGTCAGGTGGGCTGTGAGACTTTCCTGGTCATCTGTGACAATTACAAAAGACGTGAGCTTGTACCCCTTCTCCGCCCGGCAGGAACGGCAAGTGTAAGAAGATCGAGGAGGGCCAGGAGTGCCTGCAGGGCATGCGTCTGCGGCAGTACCACATGCTGTGCGGCGCCCTGCTGCGCGTGTGGAAGCGCGTGGCCGACGTCGTCTCAGACATCACCAGCTCCAGCATCCTGCAGATCGTCCGCCTCAAAACCAAGCAGCACAACAAGCAAGTCGGTCAGTACAGACGCACACCCTCACCATTACCGCTGCCTCGACACGGAACCAAAATGAAGGCGCGATCAAATGACAAATAAGGTGACCACGATGTGGGCAGGTGTAAGATGTGTGTTTCGGTCGGAATGGATCGCCAGCAGAGCTGTTGTTGTTGGCAAGGCGACGGTTGTGTCAGACGTCGTGAAACACGGAGGAAATGAAACCGCGCGCGTTAAAGTCACGTATTTCTCCGCTGTTGCTAATGTCCCCGCCCTCTCCTCCCGCAGGCATCAAGATCCCGGAGAACTGCGTGCCGCGCGTGCGCGAGGAGCTGCTGCTGATGGACGAGGAGGTGAAGCGGAGGCGCAAGGAGCGCGAGCAGCAGGCCCTGGAGCAGCGGCAGGCCGAGGAGCGCAAGCACAAGCTGGAGCAGGCCAACAAGCGCCTGCTCCTGGCCAACCTGTTCACCTGCAACCACACTCAGAACCAGCCGCTCTCGCAGCTGCTCTCCCAGCCCCTCCCCCAGCCCCTCGCCCAGAAGCTCAGCCAGGCGGCTCGCACCCAGGCGCAGAGCATCTCCCATCTGGCCCTGCAGAGGGCGCTGCCCCATAGCCGCTCCCAGCAGCAGCAGCAGCAGGCCCCCAGCAACCTGTCCCTGCTGCAGAGAAACCCAAGCCAGCAGCCCCAGCTGAGGACCCAGGGCGGGCGGCCCAACACAAACGGGGGCGGCAATGCCGGCATCCTTCCCAGCATAGACAGCCTCAGCTCCCGTTTCTCTCAGTTCCCTCCTCAGCACTACTTCTCCCAGTACCCCCTCCCAAAGACCCCCTCCCTGGGCCCGCCGCCCGCCCCCTCGGCGTGCAAGGACGAGGTCCTGGACCTGACGATGGGCTCCCCCTCGCCCTCCTCGGACAGCACCGAGGGGGGCTTGACTCTGGACGGCCTGGCGGGCAGCGCGACGTTTGCCGACGCCTTTGGCCTGGACGCTCTCCTATCCCAGGGGCCGTTGCCAGGGCAGCACCTGCCCGGTGGCGGCGGCAACCGCCAGCCAGACTTCCTAGACCTCCTTGACCTTCCCCACTCCTTGGACCTGCCCCTCTCCTTCTCCCTGCCGTCACAGAGGGCGTCTGTGTCGCCCGCCAGCTCGCCGTCGCCTTCCTTGGGCCCCGCCCACTCCCACATCTCCGCCGGCCTCCTGTCTACATCCACCCTCCTGCCCTCGTCCTCCTCCTCCTCCTCCTCGTCCTCCTCCTGCTCCTCCTACTCCCCCAGCTTCTGCCACAGCTTGCGTCTCCTCCCCCCGACGCCGGACTCGCTGCCCCTACCAAACGGCCACTGCGGCTCGGACGCGCTGAACGTGCGCGAGGTTCTGAACAGCATGTTTCAGAGCAGGGCGGACCACCGCACGTCCGTCATTCAGTTTCGCCAGCCGGACGAGGAGGCGTCTTAGTGGCTTCTGTTTGCTGCTTGTGTCTGTGAATGCACCCTCGGACCTGCCACTGCCTCAGGGTTTCTAGTCACACCACTGCCTGTCCTGTCCTGTCTCGTGTCCTGTGCTTAGCTGACACTTCCCTCTGTCCTGCTTTGACCTTCATTTGCCAGGGACACACACACACACACACACACACACACGTGTTGGGGAGTGATAGGGGGATTCTGTGGATTCCTTTTGTCGTATCAGTGTCCCACATTATGGTTCAAGGCAGCAGTTGAAAAGGTTGATGTCCATTTGAGAATCAATGATGATAGATCACAGCTGTTTGCTCCCCAGCGCCCCATTTAAAGGTGGAGAAAGATGATTTGAACTCAGTCAAAACAAAAATGCCTCCCCATTCAATGCCATAGGGTGCTCCCTCAGAAGCTCTGCCCCCACACATCGGACGTCTAGCATAGTGCGTGGTGCGGTCTGCGCTACTTAGTTTGCATTTTACAGAGCTACGGCTGTGTATAAACACCAGCTTATTTTTTTCCCAGTGCGCACATGGAACGGGCAGCTAGATATTTGCTGAATTTGACAAAACAATTGGCTTGCCATTGCTGGCTCCACCTTGAGGGATGACAACACTAGTTTAAAGTTTAATCACACCTGTTCCCCGGACCACTTGACAAAGCCGCTGCGTTTGAATTGGACACATTTGTTAATCGACTGACAACAGTGAAGAGCAGCTTTAGGTGCAGTGTAACCATCATGTTTGACGCATAAGGAAATGGACACACTACTACAATTTTTTTTCTTTCTTTTTTTCAATTTCCAAAACCTTTTGAGGGCAATTGCTGTTAAAATAACTGATTATGATAACTTGAAGGTGCTGTAGGCAAGGTACATTTAATGTAAACTGTACGTCTATTAATAGATTTCTTTATTTTTTTTATGTATTGAATTTTTTATACCAAGCCCAATCATGGCCTCTTGTCTCTGATTGGTGTAGCAAATTTAATGTAGTCAATCATGTGTACACAACTGGCTCCAGTGGGAGGTAACCGAGGACCTTCACTAACCGTCCTTGATGGGTTTTTACCCTTTTTAGCAACAAAGTATTTTTAGCCGCTTGTACTTGTACCTCAGGAGGGTGGCTGGCTTCTCCCTTAGAGATAGGGTGAGTAGAGCCGCTACTCCTACGCATCGAAAGGAGCCAGTTGAGGTGGTACGGGCATCTGGTAAAGATGATCCCTGGGCGCCTCCCTTGGGAGGTGTTCCAGGCACGTCCAGCTGGGAGGAGGCCTCGGGGGAAGACCCAGGACTAGGTGGAGAGATTATATCGCCACACTGGCCTGGGAACGCCTCGGGATTCCCCAGTCAGAGCTTTCCAATGTGGCTCCGGAAAGGGAGGTTTGGGGTCCCCTGCTGAAGCTGCTGCCCGACTCCGGATAAGCGGATGAAGATGGATGGATGGAAGTATTTTTAGCTAGCTCTTGTTATCTTATCTACAGCATCTTTAAGAAACAGAGGACAAATGTACCACTTGAAACCATGCCATTTCATCCCAATCCAGTCAAGTTAATTTTCAGAAGTCTCAAAGGTTGGGGACTCACTACTTTTCAATGGGTAAAAGGCATTTGGCACCTGTTTTAGCTACCGTGATTTGGCCACTAGAGGGCACCAGCCTATATCCCAGGAGTTGTCCTTCACCTTTATATATAAACCAATCACACAGCTCCTTTTAATGGTTTAATATGATGTGGTTGGTGTAGCTGATCTATCACAATGCTAACACATTGCATTTTCTAGATCTAATGAGAAGGCTCTGCTCTGTTAATTTGCTTCATGGCCATGTATTGTCTGCAACAATTCTATATGCAAGGCTATGTATTAATTAAAATATAACTGACATTTTACATGGAAGAAGAAAAAACAAACCCGAAACAAATTTAGCTATTTTACCATGAAATGCCCTTTCCTTTTCTCCCTCCCTGCTTGTATGAACACTTGCCTATGTCTAGCATGAGAAAGATTGTTGAGGAAGCGTCTGCTGTTGCAAACAGTGCCTTTGGAAAATAAATATACTAAAATGCAGTCCTGTATAGGCCTAATGTATAGATTTGTACTTGTTGGACATTTTTGTTGGATTAATCTTAATTTATTATATATTTGTATTTAATTCTTAGCCCTTTAGTCAGTAGTTGTTGGTGTTATAATATGGTGATGGTGGGTTTTTGGACTAAATCTCCAATTAGCCTATATGTGTTTTTAATGTATCTGTGGAATCCAAAACTGTCCTTTTTAGCAGGACCAGTAGACTTCCTTTACATATGTCACATGTCTCAAATTATACGACAAAATGTTGGTAAACAGTATGGGACTTATGCTACGAAGATCACTCGAAACGGAATGGGCTTGTCAAATTGGGTCAAAGAAAAGTCTACCCATTTCTGTCTAAAGTCATCTATAACATTTAGTATTGTGACTCCTGGTTTGCTTTGATTTTGAAGTTCTCAGGAAAGTGTAGAGTGCATTTGTTTAATCATTTTCTGTTTTGTACCTATTTGACCAATATTGATATAGAAAACAATGTTTTTAGCCCATCTATACAATTGTATATATTTTGAGAACCTGTGAGATCTGGCCGTCTTCGCAAGAAATGAATGCACTGTAGTTGGTTCATGGTGGAATGCCTGAGTATGTTCAACCAATCAAAAAGCAATAAAAACAGATTCTACATTTGTTATAAAAAAAGAAAAGCCTAAATACTGTTTACGCTCAATAACCGGCAAAGCTTTGTGATTACCCCTTGCATGGTATTATTTTCTGTCTTTAATTTTTGCTTCATAGTCAAGTAGTCATATTAGAGAGTAAGGAACATCCTTTGATGTTCTTGATGTTTTTGGCAGTTATTATGAAAGTTATTGGTATTTATATATATAAGGGATATTTAGATTTTCAATATGTTATCCTGGTTATTCCATCAGTTTGGTCAGGAACATTTTTAGTTCTCAAGATTACTATAAAAAAAAAAAAAAAGAGTCTACTATAACCTGCCACCAAATAATATTGCACTGTTATGTACTGCTGTACAGTATCTGGTTTTGTTTCTGCTCATGTTCAACTTCACTTTTATCAAATAACATGTTTTTTCCAACATTTGCTGATTTTGCCAGGCTTTAGTTTGCAGAGATACCAAAGTATTCTACAGAGACACCCCTGAAGTTACTGGCTCTAAGATATCTGATCTTTGATCAATCTCAGGAAGAAACCTTATAGAGATGTATTGGTGGGGAGGTTTGAAGAAATCTCATTTTCCCTTATCGCAATGGTCATTCTAAACAATACATTTTATTGCATTTTTATTCAGTCTGTGCTGCAACTCCTTTGCTGTATTTTTGTTGGGCTCAATGTGATGGATTGTCCTTTGTTGTGAAATGTATGTGATAAATGTTTATGCCTTCTTAGGGCAAAGATCAAAGGCTGTTTCCTTTTAAGAAACACAATTGTTATTAATATTTTATTTGTTGCGTCATACAAATAATACTTTAAAGCTGACAAATCATTTTTAACATATTTTACCTTGTTTCTGCTAACCTGCAGTTGTACATGTTTTTCCCCCTATGCCATTATTTTTGTAAAAACAGACATTTTACACAATTTATCACACTTGTTTGATTTTTTTTGCGCATTCTCAATTGCAAAGTGAAATTATCCCGTTTTCCCCATGGCCTTTATTCTCTGTAATTATGCTTTTTACATTTTTTACATTTTAGTTTTTTTAACACAAGGTGCATTCCTTCAAAATGTCAAGTTATGAATACCAATCCAACACTTTTCCTTGCTCCTTTGTGTTAGTCACATTGGTACTGCTTTATCTGAGGGAAATTGATATGGACCTACATTTACAACGCACAAGAAAAACATCTTTGCAATTAGTTTAGTTAGGCTTTCTGCAGTTTTATTCTTTTTTTGCACTAAGAATGGCATAATCATGTTACTGTTGTCCTGTTAGTTGAGTTCAAGTTTGTGTTCCTGGCCTGGATGGAGCACAGCTTGTATACACTAACTATCTTCATTGTTTCCTCCACCTCCAACATATTATATAAATGTTATCACAATATCAAATAATTTATTGCTAACAAAAAGAAACAAAAACATGCTACTGATTGTATGTATTTTTAAACAAAGCCTATTTTTTCTGTATAAAAACTGTGTTCGGCACTTTTATTCTGGGTTGTGCTTTTGTTTTTCTATATATTTATAATTTAGATCGAAATGTATATATTGTAAAAATTTGTGCCTTTCGATTAATTCTTTAAAAAGGTTTTCTACTCATAAAAGGAAGGATTATATTAAGATTGCAATCTTAACTTTGTAAACAAATAAAAACCTGGAGATTGCAGAAAACTTGGTTTAGTGTCTTTATTGAATGATTGTGGAGTTTTATGGCGGACCAAGACTACCGTAATAAAAAATAAATAAATATGAAAGTATAAATAATTAAATAAATATAAAAATAATTATATTTTTGTATTAAAGGCTATTTCTCTATTTTTACATGTATTTATTTGTGCATTTCTACATTTATTTAATTCATTTTACATACATTTATTCTTAAATGTGTTTGTTTATACATTGTCTTATGTATTTATTGATTTATTTCTGTATTTCAACATGTATTCATTTATTTCCGTATTTACACCTTTCCTTGTTTTATTTATTTCCGTATTTCCGTGGCCGTAAATGTTAAGAAGGTAGGCGGTCCTACCTCAGGCCACAGCCAGATTGGTTATAGGGGTGTGTTTGGAGCTACTACTACAGCCCCTAGGGTAGGTTACCTAAAACGAAGAAGAAGCTATATACTAGACCAGGCCTACACATTACAGACCGTAGTAGTAGCGTGGCGTGGCCGTGGTGACGCTGTTTTCTGAATCAAATAGCTTTTCAGTAGCGAAACTCTTTGAGTGGTCAAGTAGTAAGTGCGGTAGCTCCGCAGAAGCTACATTTTCCCAAGCATTTCTGAAGCTTAAGTCTGATACAACTGCTAAGAATCAGTACGTGATGCCATCACGTACACGGACCTAGGCTACATGTGAAGCCGACAGAAGCACCTCCGTATGACAGTGATGCCGTAGACGTAGGTCTATTAGTCACTGGCTGATGATTTGAGACTTTGATGCAGGGGATTGAGGGGGAATAAAGACAAGACTGAGTTTACGTGATAGAACAGCGAGAGCAGAGAATACAGTTTATAAATATTTTAACTGAACAGCTCTGCCCAGTTTATGTGTTTGACTTACATTTTTGAATGTGTATGAATGAAATATCTTAAATGTACCGGTAATGAACTAACTTTGCCGTGTTTCTCTTGGGGGTAGTGAAGCTTAACGCAGAGTAACTGGTAGCTCAGCTCACTACATTTTCAATGTAGCTTGCCCAACACTGATTTTAAGAATACAGGTGTTACGCCGAATTCAGTGACCTTTCAAAACGAAATACGTTATATAAAGCAGAAAATAAATAAATAAATGTAGAAATACAGACATAAATAAATAAATGTAAAAATAATTAAATAAATACATGTAGAAATGCACAAATAAATAAATACATGTACAAATACAGACATAGCCTTTTTTAATACAAACATGTCATTCTTTTTTCAATTCTTTTTATGTTTATTTAATGATGTATACTTGTATTTATTTATTTATACTTTGATATATTTATTTTTATTTTTTTATTATGGCAGTCCTGGTCCTCCATAGTAATGATCTTATGAAAGGTAATAGACCAAAAAACGCCATTACGCATGTGGGCTCTATTGTACGAGCGTGATGACGTAATGAAACTTACCTGTACGTTTTGCCACGCCTACTTCAATTTCTACACATATTTGGCAATTTAGCAAAGCACTTGTAACATAAGCTGGTGGTATAACGTTAGTGCTTAGAAGAAGAGTCAAGTTTCTGTTTAAAAACGAGTCTCCTGAAGGAACAGTTTACAGGTAAGGTAAATGCTGATATGCGTAGTCTATGTAGGCTACTACATTTATGTAGGATCTTTAATTATATTTTAACGGGAGAAGAATTACATTTGGCTGTATTGTTGATCCCTAATTCAATTCAAGATAGGCCAGCCAGCTTAGCCTACAACAGGTTGAGGGCGCAGACATTTTCCTTTCATCATTGTTAATTGTCCGAGCAGTATTGGATTTGTGGCATTATGAGGGTTATGTAGCGTAGGCTATTAAATATGAATAATTCACGCTTGTTTCAAGTGTGTGGGTGAGCGGGGTTGTCAAGTGCAGGTGCCATGGCACATCCTCGCCTGCCTTTCTGGTTTTGCCACACATGCAGGTTTCTGCCTGCCATATCGTTTCACAATAGTTTCGAGTTTGCGACGAGTCTTTAATAGGCTATACTTATCTGTAAAGCGCTTGTTAGATCAGTGGTGAATTAAATTGATTTCTAATCAATTTTTAGAGAGCATTTCACATGTTTCAATTACCGTAGCCCCTTTGACATGATTGTGCTTATAGAATTAATACATATGAAATGTATTTATTAGAATATCTAGACTGTAGCGGTGCGGTTGCTGTAGTAGCTATTTGGTCAATATGACAGAAGATGAAAAGCGCGTCTTAATATTCTTTATAATTAGCCTATTTTTTTTACTACATTTGAGCAGAGAAAGCTATTAGTTTTGCCTGAAATCACGAATGTAGCATAGGCCTACGTAGGCTACCATGGAGTAATGTTAATCTCATTTAAAAGGACAAAGAAAAGAAAAAAATCTAATAATAAATAAATGCTAGCACTGTTAATGTTGAAGGTGATCAGCAACTGTAAGATAATACACTTTTAGAAGAAGTGGTTGAGAGGGGTGACAGGTGATCCAGAAGTTGCTGGTTCAAAACCTGTTAACTCCTCACCCACCGCCTAACCATAGGTGGTCAGGTGGTGCTTACATGGCAGCTATGAATGTATGGGTGAATGGAAAGAAAGAAAGAAAGAAAGATGAACATTAAATATTGTAGGCTGCTCAGGTTTGAGAAATTGTGAAAAATATGTAGGGTCTTTTAGGTCCAAATGTTGTTTGATGTTTTACATGGAGAATAGCTTTCCTGAGTGGCACACACAAATTATTCCAGTTAAAAAACCTAGTTGTGTGACTATGGTTCTTGGGCCTCTGTTTTCATGGTGATTTTCTGCTTTTGCTTTGCTTGTTTGGAAGCAGGGTGCATCAGAACCAAAACAATATTTGGTCCAGTTAGAGAGAGCCATGATACTGAATATCAGAATGTTTTGACTGTCCAATGGCCAGCTGATCCACCCAAATGGACACACAGGCACACACTAGTGTCATAAACATTGTTTCCTTTTCATATTGACAGGCATGTTTGCCAATCTAGACGCATACTGTATATAGCTGTAGATCCTTTTGAATCAGACTGGTCATCAGTCACCAGTTGCAGTAGGCTATAACATGCAGTATTTGCCACGTATAGGTCAATGTGAAGCAAGGTAATTACTGTAGTTATGTCAGCTAAAGCAGTTTTTCTCTACAGTATTTAGATGAAATGTTTAAATGTTTGCAGAGAATTACAAATATTAGGCCTAAAGCTGCTGTATGGATATAAGATAAGTACAATTTTGAGAACATAACCTATGTTCTCTTTCTGTGCCTCTGGGCCTTTTTGGTTTGCCATGGCGAAGCCCATTTGCAAACCTGTTGCAGCTGGCAAAATGTAATCATCTTAGAGTAAAGGGGCAGGGGCTATAATGCAGATCAGAAATTTCACTAACAAATGACACAAAATGTTATAGCTCTAAAATCCTACCTACATTTCCCTCTAGGGAGAAGGGAGGGGCATCTTGGTCAAGGATGCTTAAATAGGCTGGATTTGTTGGGGTTAGAATAAAGGACCTCAGTATGTACACTAAGATAAGCATTGTTTTAGCACAACCAGTGCATTGACCCTGTTTCAAGTGTGTTTACAATGTACATTTTTCAATATTTAAACTTTACAATTTGAGAGGCAACTGCATTTCCCTTTTGGCAAAGCACAATGGACGTCTGTATTGGAGCCCGGGGAACCTTACTCTGGGCACACAGAACTACGGTGTAGCCGTAGCAAACCCACCCCCCCCCCCCCGTCAATTATTAATGGCCCAGTGTTCTCATTCCTCCTGCGTAACCATAGTTTCGGGACAGAACTTAACTAAGCCAGCAGCTTGAAACCGGCTGTGTCCTTGTGGAAAAACCAACTATCCAATTGGTCACACAGAACTGATCATAGGAGCCATGGACACTTTACTTTAAGAATGATTCCAATGTGGATTAGGCCTAATCGAAGACAGCTGTGTGTGAGAAGAAGAGGTCTGTTTTGACCTGAAGTTGGCTTCTTTTACTTTTTATTTTTTTATTTCTTCAGCCTCCTGACTGAATTCGGACTTGTTAATTTGCATGTTGTTGTGTATGGGATTCAAAGAGGTAACGTGAACAGACTCAAGTGGCCAGCAGTGTTTGACAAAAGGAGAGCGTCCAGCTATTGGATCTGCATTATGAATATGAACCAGCGAAACAAACTGCTGAAGCACTTTGGTGTTGTGCCTCCAAAGTCTCCTCCACCGCTCTTGGTAGTACCTGTAAGTAGATAGACAACAGTATGATGCGGTAGACAGAGTAACATGATGCAGATACTCTGCTGGATTCATTGTTTTCTTTCATGGTGATGGTAAAGTTACTGTTCTTAGCTATAAGATGTGGGCTATTCACCATGAATGCTGTTTGATTTGGATTACATTACAGAAGATGCACATGGCCATATGATTCTTTCCATTCAGCTACAGTTATACTCTAGCAAGCACATAACACAAACAGACTTTCTTCAAGGATGTATGAATGGTGTAAATGTTTTATCTCAGCCTTTTTAATTTGGAACATTGGAAAAGAACAATATTTTAAGTGTAATCGTAGTGAAATTGAATCCCTGACTGTGTTTGCCTTGTATTGTTTCTCTGTAAAATATTATCAGTTTACTCTGAAAGAACTGCATACCTGGCACACCATGGCCTAGTGCACTTAAGGTCTTTCACCCTTCCCCCAATAGGCTAGATGCATGAAGGTTTCTGCACACAATGTGTTTCCACCTTAAATCCCTGGCACTAAAGGGCAATAGAGAAGTCTTCCTGTGAGAGTGGACAAAGGGGGTGGGGCGCTCCAGGTGGGGTTTCCATGAGGTGGTTTTGTTCCTTCAACAGCAGCGCACCACAGCCATACATTAGATATTAATTCCCCCATGACGATCTGGTTTCAAGCTTTCTGGAGAGCAGCCAGCCTAGGGTCTTCTGCACAGGGTAGGCCTGAGGAACTAGTAACCTAATATAAGTTGGAGTGTTTTGATGTGATTCCTTCTTTTGAGGTCTCTTGTTTTAATGTAAAAATATAAAGGACAGCCTGTTTGTTGAGTTCAGCAGGCATCAGCTGTGCTGCTGAGCTCAGAGATCCCGCGGGGAAATGGAAGTGAGGTTTAAAGAGCAAGGGGTAAGTCGATAGACAAACGATACACACGTGTGGCATTAGGTTGGATGTTTCATGTGCTTTCAATGAAAATACCTATACCTCACAGGTGATGAATAGATGTATCAGCCTTCTCCAGTTCAATCTGACCATGTGAAAATTTCCACAAACGTCAAGCCATGTTCGCTTACTGTTTGACTGCCAAGATGTGAGCTGTCTGTCATTCTCAGTATTTAGCTGAAAGGACTTGGATAAGCCAAATGCACAGGGAGCTTTGCAGAAATACTATGTTGCTGATTACATGACAGATACTCTAAATGTGTCATGTTTGAGGTGTAGGCTATAGCACACATCCATGTATTGCATTGTTTGGTGTTGTTCAGAAACCTGACTCTTTAGGAAGGGCCCTAGACTGAACAATGATGGCATCGCCAACATTTGCATGTTTCATACTCTCTCTTCAATGGTAGATGGGGGTCATCCACAGGTTAACAAGCTTTTGTGTTTTTAATATTGATTGCTTGAAGCGACCTGAAGTCTGACTACTAAAATACGAGATTTTATTGTTCCAATCCATTATATCCGTTACCCAGAGAGAGCCAACGATATAACAACACAAGTGTATAGTAACACAATACCATGAATGCTGTTAACAAGATTTATATTAAATTACAAGAGACACGTGAGAGTGACGTGGCAGTATGATTTTTTTTTTTTTTTTTTCCCCCATTCGGTTAGTGTAGGCCACGGGTAGCCAACACGGTGCCCGCGGGCACCTGGTCGCCCGCAGGGACGACAAGAGTCGCCCGCAGACCATTTTCTGCTAGTCTCCATGGAGTTTCATCAACAATTTGTATCAAATTGTTTTGCTGTTGTTTTTTTGAAAATGACAATAATACATTTTACATTTTCAAAACAATGTATGAATGAACTGATCGTGTCTGGGCTGAAAGTTCAATATTGTTCGCGTGACATCAAACCATCTCATATGCTGAGACAAACGGGCGCCGCTACGGGAGCTAGAAAAAGGTAAACAAAGACAAATATGGCAGAAAAGCAAAAGAAAACGAGGATTTTTTGCAATGATTGTAAGTTATTTTTTGACTGTGGCGACTGCAAAGCAGCACAAGGTAGACACTTCTATCCGATGTCCAACTGGGGGCAAGTAGCCTACCTACATGGTTGGAAGAGTGTCTGCTATGTCCGGGAGCTGGGCCGGGATCTATCCTATAGCCTATCCAATGCAAGTTAAAGATAGGCCACAGTAAGCGAATACACTTTTTGTCAAATTCAACAATAACCTCCTCGCATTTCGCTATCTTTACCGATATTTGCATGCTAAAAACATTATCTGGCAGCCTACTTCTACACAGCCCTTGCTCCGTAAATAGGACCATAGTGGACCAAGTGGCGAACGCTCACTAGTGCAACAACGCCGCTTTCCTTCAAAATGTATTGCAATGGGGCGGGGCGGTATGATTTTGATTTGACCTCGAAGTTGGCAAACATTCTCGAGAACTGACCCTGGATAGTTTCCTAAACAATGTTGAAGAAGTGATCATTTGTACAAAAATATAGGCCTACAGGTGTGATTTCGAACAAAATTCTTAAATTTTCAGATACAGTACACACATAACAGATGTGATGATGCTGAATTTCAAATGTTTAAACCAAAAGATTGAGATTTAATAACAGAAATTGTGTTGCATGTGTCTGTGTTGTTATTATTGTGTGGAATTATTACCAGTAACCAGTCGCTTTGAATATATAGATTTTTATTAATAATAATAATAAAATTAAAGGTGAATTTTTCTTTTACTTTCGTATTCAGGACGTTTCAAACAAGTAGCCCTTCAAACAAGCAGTCCTTTGTATTACTCGGTACCCTTGAAGTAGCTCTCAGCTCCAAAAAGGTTGGTGACCCCTGGTGTAGGCCACTGCAGCGAGCACGCACACTGACAATTGACCTCCGGGCAGTGAGCGGCCTTAAATAGTGTTCTGTTGAAATGGGACCATACAGAAAGGACTAGCTAAATGTATCTCTTTAGTCCATTCAGTTACACAGTGTAATTGAACAAACGATGTCTGGTATAGTATACCTGTTAAATGATTATGTGAGCTTGTTGGTAACCGCAATGGTTCCCATACGATCAGATCTTAACGACGAGGACACCAGCTCCCACCACGGGGATGTAATGGGCTGAGGACGATGTGTTTTACAAGGTTGTTCGCCCAGCCTATTTCCTTGTCATGTGATCAGATTTCATACACTGTGCCCTTTGCTCTCATGTTGTTTATATTGGTCTCACTCTAGTTAAACCTGGCCTTCTGCGTTCACATGACTGCATTAGGCTCTGTTCTTACGGTTGAAAGACCAACATACAGAATTCAGGTTGACTTCTTCACTGCAGTGCTTACACTCAGGTTCATTGACATTTGTTGTTAATGAACTTTGAATTAGAATGTATGTGTTGCTACTTGTTAAAATGTGTTATAGTAGTGTGTGTGTGTGCGCACGCAAGGTTTATCATTAACCTAGTCAAACAAGCGGCCTAGGTTTCCTCAGTATTCCTGCACTGGTTGGTTGTAATAGTTTTTTCTGTTTAGCCTGGAAAGTTGAAGTGGGGGGCAGGGTGTTTTGCTTCCTCTAGGATGTTCGAGGACCAGACGCTAGGCTGTGTCTGGTTCGGACATTTTGTTTATGAATAATGAGTTGGCAGTTAACACCTGGTTACCACAGTTCCTCTCACTGTGTCACAGAGCAGAAAAGCTGGCTATACCCGTTTCTGAGGACAAATACGCTGTCCTCTGACATTTAGAATCCCACTGCATGGGTTTTAGTTAGGAAATGGGTTTGCTGGAATGTGGAACATTGCAGTTGTATTTGGTATGTTAGAAATCAGAATGGTGTGAGTATCAAGGTTTTTGTTGGGGTGTGTTAGTGTGTGTGTGTGTGTGTGTGTGTGTGTGTGTGTGTGTGTGTGTGTGTGTGTGTGTGTGTTATAGTATGTGGCAGCGATGACACTGGCTTTCAGCAATAAACAACCTATAATTACACTACTTTCTATTCTTAATCCAACACCTTAGAGGTTCTAAAAACTAGTGTGTGTTCTAACTTTACAAGGTGTTTTATTAAAGATATACTTAAAAGATTTACTTTAGTGTAGCAAAATGTATCTACAGTATAAATGTTTTACCATGTTTACAGCAGCAGGTTAAATGTAAACCATGAATGAATAATTTGTCTTGTAAGCGAGTTGCTTCGGCTAAATGCAATATTTGTGTACAACTTTCAAGCAGGCTTTGGGTGTCATATTTCACTGGCACCAGCAGTCATAGGGCGTGTATATGTACTAGGCCAGATTATAGCCCCTCCCCCATACCTGACAGGTGAGAGCACGCTGCGTTAAAGTCACACACGCGCACACATACTAGTGAAGCTAAAGCCAAACTATTCAGACTCGGCCATTCTTGTTGTAAGGATAAAGTTAATCTGCCATTATTGTTGTCCGTATGTTTCAAATGTGGTTTTATAATGTTGCTATAATCATGTTGTTTGTGCTCCTTATTTTTTGCTGCGGTTTAGTCTCTAAATTTCTGTCTTTTCAGAAACCAGGCATGGAGGAGTTAACGATATGGGAGCAGCACACAATAACACTAAACAGAGTAAGTAATGTTGCTTGTTTGTTTTTTTGCTATTTGGGATTATCGGCCATACAGCGAGCATAGCCTTGCCGTGTGTGGCACGCTGGTATTGTGGTTTTGAGGTGGATTAGGATTCACTTTAGGCTCCTGCAGGAATTCAGGGAGACACGCCCTGATAGTGGTTCTTTAGCTCAGGTGATACAGTTGAGTGGAGCCACTGGAATGTCTCTCTCTCTCTCTCTCTCTCTCTCTCTCTCTCTCTCTCTGGGTTATTTCAAGTAAAGCTAGGCTCATTTGTTTCTTTTACTTCTGCTTAAATGACACTGTTGAATGAAATGGTCTGTGTTCCCCGATGCAAGGATCCCAAATTGGGGTTTGGCTTTGCTCTATCCGGGGGAAGGGACAAGCCTCACCCAGAAACTGGCGACACGGCTGTAATAATATCTGATGTGCTGCCCAACGGTCCAGCCATGGGACGGCTCTTGTACGTTTCTGACCAATTCACACACACACACACAAGCGTGCCTATCTTGCACACACAATACATGGTGACTGACCGTCACTCATATCTTAATATACCTGCAAGGACACTGAAGGAAATGCACACCTGTATGTCCTGCTGACACAATGTTCTATGCCCGCAGCACCAAAGACCAGATTGTCATGGTAAATGGAGTTTCTATGGAGAATGTCCATTCCAACTTCACCATTCAGAACCTCAAGTCCCGTGGCAAGGCTGTAAATATAGTGAGTACATAAACTAAAACATTCTCCACAACCGTGGTTATTAAAGCGTTGATTCCCAAGCTTTGTCCGTTCTTATTTTCTCAGATGGCTACCAGTGGTCACAGAGATTCAATATTGTTTAACGTCTAGCTTGTACAGTAGCTAGCATACATTTTTTTGTCTTTGTTTTGAACGTCTGTTGCAGATTTTCAGAATGTAACTAGAAGTAAACTCTCTCTCCCCCTCTCCCCTCCCCTCCCAGACAGTGAAACGTCCTCGTAAGATCCAAATCCCATCGACCTCCAGGCCAACTCGGGCCTCCTCCCAGTCCAACCTCCTGGACCAGGAGCCTCCGTCGCGGCAGCAGCGGCGCTACTCCGACGGCAGTGATGACCCCCGGGAGCGTGACCGCTACCGCGGCCCCAGCCCCGTGGCCGACCGCAACGGCCACTCGCTGCCTCTGATGAACACAGGCTACAAGAGGCTGCCGCACCAAGATGTCCCGGAGAAGCCCATCAGGACGACACTAGTGAAGAAAAAGCTCACCGATGGTATGGCACCTGACAAAGGACTGTTGTCAGCCTGGCCTTGTTTAGAATGTGCCTGTAAACGACAGATAACCATTTGTTATCTAGCGAGGTCTTTCCCACAAGGACTGGAGGTTAATGGTCTACTATGTTAGGGTATACTGAGTCGGGGGCAGGGGTTGGAGGGATTCACCCACTGACACTTTAGCTGATACACATATATTGGCTGATATTTGCTGTGTTTGCGATTGGCTGGTTTATTGGTTTCTAATGGTTTCTTTCTTTACGTGCCTGCAGAGTATGGATTGAAGCTGGGCAGCCAGATCTTCATCAAACACATGACAGAAACGGGCCTGGCCTCCAAGGAAGGCACACTGCAGGAGGGAGACCTCATTCTCAAGGTGAGACAGGAGAACCTGGCAGTGGAATGGGTATCTAAGAGGTTGGCTTGTATGTTTAGTTGGTTTTAAGGGATATTAAAGGAAGGGAGCGCTATTTCATGAATGGATCAAATATAAAATGCTGCAGAAAAGTTTTTTTTTTTTTTAACACTATGCTCTGTTTGTCCAGTGTTTCAACATTTTTTGCAAATCCCCAAAAAGTCGCAGTACAACATTCACAAGCAATGAGCAACTTATTTATCAGCATGAACTCAAAACCTTCAAAAATATGCACCTTAACAAACAACCGCACCAAGCAAATGTACATTCCATTAAAGATGTTTGAATAATAAACTGCTGCATGTATTCAAACTGTCCTCCGTGCCAGAAGAGAGCGTGTTGTCGTTGTTTTTTCTAAATTGCCGACACGGTCTGTGGTCAGATAAACGGCATGACGACAGAGAACCTGTCCCTGCTGGAGACGAAGCACCTGGTGGAAAAGAGCAGAGGGAAACTCACCATGATGGTCCTCAGGGACAGCCGCAGGTTTCTGGTGACCATCCCCGAGGTGGAGGACAGCGCCCCCAACAGCGAGGATGACCAGCGGCACGACAGCAGCTCTGAGCTGGAAGGTGGGAGAGAAGGGTCAAAGGTGGGGATAAGTGGGGTACGCTCACTCAAACATCATTTGAAGAGTTGTTCTTCCCCCCCCGCCGGTCAGACATTTCAGACCTGGATATGGACATGCCTTCTACCAAAGACAGGGCTTCCCGTCATCCCAACAGACGTACCCGAAGGTACGTGCCAACCATGCGCACGTAATGGTGGTCGCAGCATTCTTTTAATACTGACTGATATTCACATTTTCACTGCAGTCATTAATGTTATTACGGATAAACGTATATCTACAGGTTGGAGATGTTTTGTTTATTTTTTTAACCTTTTTATTATTTATTAAGTTGCCTGGGAAGTTGTTACAGGCAAGGAGAGAGGGCAATTGAACAAATTGAATACTTAACATGGGATTTACATGGGACAGCAAAAATGCTTTACTCATTCCAATTTGTCTACTAATCCAGAACCAGAGCGGAGCCCCCTCCTCCAGCCAAGTCGCGTGACTCCTCCCCGGTACGCTCCACCTTGAGCCGGCCACAAGCCAAGGCCTACCCATCTCACAGAGGTCAGTGCTGCAGAGACCAGCTCTCTTTCTGAGGGAGGTAATTCATAATTTGCTCAAGCAAATAAGGGTTGAGTCACCTCACATTTTCAGAAGGCCTGGGGTATTCTAAATAACCAAATATGCCACCCTTTTATAGATGCAGAAATATGTAAATATAGCAAATATAGCACTCCAAACATAGCACCTTGATGAGTACTGTTTAACCATCAACCTGTGCTGTTAGCGACCATATGTTTTTGTTGGAGGTCACATACAGGTATAATAAGTGATTGTAAAATATGACACTATAATCTAGTACTTCTATACAGCCAATGCTCCATAAATAGGAACATAAACCGAGTGGCAAACACCGCTCCCAGCAACAATGCCCTAGACATTGCAATGTATTTCAATGATTAGGGTGGAGTTTATGAGGGAGCGCCCTAGAAGGGAGGGGTGTTTTTGTTTTTGATTTGGGTTTTAAGTTAGCAAGCGTTTCCTAGAATGACTAACCCTGCCTTTGGTGTAGAAACGCCCTGCCATACAAATGCATGGGGCAGCCAACTTGTGTAAAATGCTGAATGCAAGGTTTGATATGGTTGAAACTGTTCTCCAGGCCTACCTGCGTCCGACTCAGACGGCAGTGCCTCCCCTGTGCCTGCCAGGAGAGACAGCCCAGATATGAGGGACCAGTCCAGCAAATACAAGTTAGTCCGACGTCCTCACCAATGTTAATGCAGGTGGTGAAGCGAGCACCCAGGTTTTTTATGGGTGAACACTATTCTCTCTTTCCTCTCCAGGAGCCTTCCCGGCATGTCATTCCTCCCCAACCCCAAGTCCTCTCTCGATGCCAGCCGGAACGGCCCTCGCACCTCCTCCTCTGCCTCACGGCCTCGCAAGCCCGTGTCGGAGTCAGACTCTGACCGCAGTGCCTCCCCTCCGCCCCGGAAGCAGAGCCCACACCTGGACTCCAGATACAAGTAAGGCTGATTTCACCAGCCTAATCCTTATGTGTTACAGTTCATGTCACCATTTCTTGGTAGTACAAAATAAAAAATGAACAGACCTAAATGTCTAGTCTCTCCATTTGCCTCTATTCAGGGTTCTTCCTGACCTGCCCTACACAGGGCTCAAATCCACCCCGATCACCGTTCGCCAGGAGCCCCCCAGGAGAGTCAACCCCCCGGTCAGAATCCCACCACCAGGTCAGAACGAATACTGTCACATACCAACTAGCTGTGTGTGTGAGCAAAGGCTTGCATGTTTTATGACCTGTCACGAAACTACGAAGTGATACTATTGCATAACGACACACATAACTGTGTTATCTCTGTACCTGCAGACTCTGAGTCAGACTCTGATGGCAGCCCCGACAACACTCCGAGACAAGGCACACCCTACAGCCAGGACCACAGTAGATACAGGTAGAGATGAGGGTCGTACAGAGCCCAGCAACACCCCCCCCCTCCTCCCCAGACACTTGCCCCCGTCCCCCAACCTGGCAAGGTTTTTCATGGACTGGACACACAAAGACGAGCTCACCTCAATCCTTTCATTTACACTAGCCAGTCATGTATCTTTATCTTTTTTTTTTTTCCTCCATTTGTTCTGTGGTCTCTTTTTAATTGTTCGCTGATTTGAATGTTTCAGTATTATAACCCTTGATTTGTCTTGTCTTTTTATGTGATGCCGTTTGTATTTCTGTTGTGCTGTTTTAACCAATAAAATAAAAAATGACCTTGAACATGTCCCTTTACTGGCTAATCGGTGAGACAGTGAGACGCATGATTTAACTCATTGCAACTCATTTCAAATCACACGTTGTGATATCAAAGCCCCGACCTACTTCATTATCACTCTCGAGGTAGTGTTCATAACCCAAAACCTCACTAACCAATCTACCATACATAGCTATATATGGGAAGACCCAATCTGTACGATGTTAACCACCCCCTTAACCAAGGGAGGGCAACCCCATGGGATGCTGAGGTGAATATTCAACCAAGCTCAAACAACTAACAGTCATATTAGCCACACGCCTCCCCCCTCCAGATGTAACTGAGATGTGTCGTCTTCCTCTTCCCTCACTCCCACCTCCCTATTTTTCTCTTTCAGAGTCCTGCCTAATCTATCCCAGCAGCCCCCGGTAGAGCCATCTCACTGGGCACCACCTAGTGTCACAGCCAGCAGTGTCACAGCCAGCAATCCACCACTGAAAGGTTTGTACATTACAAGACATGGTGTGTGTGTGTGTGGGGAAAGAGTTAATTCATATTAGGCAGCAGATTATGTTAAGAATTAATCTATGGCCGGTGTCAGACGTGGATTAAGCCTAGTCTAAACAGTGAAGATCTCCATTAGAGGGGAGAATATCTTTTAGTCTAGGACTAGACTTAATCCATGTCTGTGAAACCAGCACAAAGAGTTGGCTGTTTTTGAACAAGTCAGTGAAATGCTTGCAAACCAAGACGGCCCTTAAGCGTTTCTCTGTCCGTAGCACCGTCGGAATCTGAGTCGGAGGCTAGCTACACATCTGTCCCTCGCAGGGCCTCGACAGACAGCGACGGTTCAGATAAGGTCAATGAGCGATACAGGTGAGACGCTTGGATGGTACAAATGTGTAGAAAGCTAGGCTAATCCATGTGGTGCAATGGGAAGAACTTTTATTGGATAATCGTATTGGATAATGTTGGCTATATCTGTTGTTGGCTATCCTGTTCTATTAGCCTCTTATACTGAACATAAATACTGTAACTACGGTATTCAATGTATTGCACAGTAGTAAGGCTGTTTTCCATCTGCATTCTTTTGAACTATGTATCAGAGTTCTTCCTGAGACGGTGTACTCTGCAGTCGCAGTGAAACAGGAAGCTCCTCGTCAACAAGCACCAAGCAGTAAACCACCTCCTTTTGGTCAGTAGGCACCTGCCCTATCTCCTGTCTAGTGATGTTGTTGAGCAGCGACACGGTACAGAACACGTGAGCTAAATTACCCCCTAATCTGTCTTCCTCAGAATCAGACCCACTTTCACATCTTAGAAGGTCTGGGAGTTCAGAGGGTGGGAGCAATCGCGGGTAAGAGACCACCACCACACCCAAAACATGCAGGTGTACAGTAACACAGTATAGACATAATGCGTGCATTCCCATTGGTTGACTGTATCATGTCCATACATTAACGGTCCAATTGTTAACTGCACCCCAAGAGTAGAGTGCCAGGCTGCCAGCCCCTCCTCACTAGGTTGTCACTATGGCTGGCATTTTAGCACTAATTCAATTTCTGCCTCTTCTATTCTTGCAGTGTTCCCCGTGCTGCTAATGGAACTAGCACTCTCAGATCTGGGGTCTCAATGATGAGCCAGCCTCCGCCCTATTGTAAGTGTCATCGGCTTACTTTGCGTTGAAGGTGTAGTTGGATCATGCCAGCTGTCTTAAGTTTTATGAGTGGGATATTCCACTCAGCCTGCTGATCTGGTGGCACTTTTGTCGCTGCCGTGGGTGGGGCTTAGGGGACGGTATCACTGTGGTATTGAGTAGCTCAGTCCGCGGCTCATTTCTACATTGCCTTCAGTGTTC
>JAODLL010000019.1:271607-304002 GCA_026546735.1 Forbesichthys agassizii
CCCCCCCCCCCCCCCCCCCCCCCCCCCCCCCCCCCCCCCCCCCCCCCCCCCCCCCCCCCCCCCCCCCCCCCAAGGGGAGACCGAGGGAGTGACTGAGCATTGCTTTTCAAGAGGCCAGAGAACAAAGGGCTCTTTGTGTGCAGTGCTGAGAGCCTGAACTGAAGCCAGGCTTAGGGAGTGTTTAACAGTGTACACCGACTGCATTCCTGCAATGTGATTACAAGACGCTTTTAATTTATACTCCTGCAGGAAACAGACTTAACTCCTCGCATTCCCTCACTCGCTCACCAAGTCTCTCTCGATGCCGCACAGCCAATTAATAAGCATGTTCATGCCCCCAGGGGGCTATAACATATCCACAAGCTCCATATGTGGCTGGCCAATATGTAGTCCTTCATTTTAGCACTTACTGTATATGGTTTGTACACAGGGACATACAGGCAGGCAGACAGATGGAGATGGAAACAGACAGACCGATATGTATACAAACACGATGTCAACATCCTATATATACAGCTGCAGGAGAGTGACTTCTACTTGGTGCCAAAACACAACACCATTGTCCTCAACTCCTAAGTGTTGTCGACAACAGCAGTTATCTAATTTGGCAAATGGCATTTAGCCCTCCCACTCTCCTGACTTCGATAGTTTATCCCCTGAACACACAAGTCTCTAGGATGGATGGATGGCTGGATGGATGGATGGACAGACGGATGGATGGACAGACGGATGGATGGGAGAAATAAGATTAGAGAAGGGATTAATGGCCTATAACCCCATGAAAGCTATGAACCACTTACTTTTAAAATCACATATAATATATATATATATATATTAATACATAAACATCAATTGGGTACATTGCAATGTGTATGATGTTTATCTAAAACTAGATGAACAAATACACAAAAGTTAGCATATACCTGCTATGACCTATTTGGGGGTCCCAACAAAACACAGATAATAAGATAATAAGGCTACTATGTGGGTCAGGAGACACAAGCCACTGGCTCTGTGGTTCGGCGTCTCAGCTGCGTCTGGAAGTGGTCTCCACAGCTGCTTATTAGCAGGGGGAAACACCTGATCCCCTCCCCTGCCCTCAGAAAGCAGGACGAGGGGGACAAAAGTGCAGTCTCCCCTCACCCACACATTGGCTCCCTGCCTTTAGAGCACACTTACCTTCCCCTGTATTGTTGCTCAGCCCCCACCACATACATTCAAATGGAAGATAAGTAAGTCCCAGCAGTGTTCCCCCAAGCCCTCATAGTTGTTGCTTTGTCATCTACTTCTGCTTTCTCTCGCTCCCCCTCTTCCGGCATCCCAGAACCTCTTTTAATGAGCATTGGCATTGTCCAACATGCTCTCAATCTCACATCAGGGTGAATGCAAACGAGAAATGACTACGGGTAATGAAAACTTTAAGGGGAGATCTGTGTGTTTCTGTGTGTTTGTGTGCGTATGTGTGGTTCAGAGGGTTGAAGTAATTCTGGCTGAGAAGCAGAATAAAACTAAGCTTTTCTTTCTGGGGTCTCTTTTGAAGCAGGACAAGCTAGCTCTCCACCCACCAGATTAGCTTCTCCTCCTCAGAAGAAGAAGGTTTAAAGATTTAATTAGCCAGCCTGCCTGCCTGGAACTCTTATTCACTCTAAAACATCCTTTATCTGGATTTCAATGTGCCCACTCTGGCATTTTTCGAGGCCACCTCAAAATCTAAACCTAACGTATTCTTTTCATATCCTTAGGCAGATATGCGGGTCTGCGGTTGAAGGGAAGGGCTGGGGTTTATACACGTTAGGAGGGAAAGTGTTTAAAAGGGAAGAGTACGGGGTGTTTTGGGGGGAGGGGTGTGTAGTGTGAACTTTATCACATGAACGATGATCACACTATTTTGACCTCAAACACAATACAAACATTTCCTATCCAATGTTGTTGTTGTGACACCTACTGTGTCTACATAACGTATTCTTCTTCTCAGACTAGCATTAGCACAGTCAGAGTGTTTTGACCAGTGCTTCAGACCTTCATGGCCTAACATGACCGTAGCTTGTTTTTCTCCATTCATTCAAACTTACATGTGTACGTGAGCAACGTCCGATTCCTTGTCAAGTGTCACCTTACCTGGCCAATAAACGCCGATCTGACTCTGAAGTGGATTAACAGAAGAACGGAGAGCAGGGCCCATTGAGAGTCAGATCAGTCCCTGATTGGCCCGAGGGCCCGTTTTGTCAGTTGAGGGAGAAAGGGGGTGGGGGGGGGGGTGTTAGGTTTTTAAGGCGGGAAGGGGAGAGACGCTGTAAGAAATCCCTCCTTTTTTCAGTTCACATCAAAGCAGAGCCTGGCAATGGAATTGAAAGACGCAATCTGCATTTCCATGGCCTCCTCCTGCACACACACACACTCCCACTCCCATCCACCACTGCCCTCATACCACTCCTTCCCCCACCCAAACACTAGTCCCCTACCCACACAGCAGGACCATTGTTACCCACTCCCCACCCGCCTTAACCCATTCCAGGCAACCAACAACCCCAACCCCCCCCCCCCTTTCCGCCACACACACACACACACACACACACCCTCTCATCCCTAGCGTTCAGAAGCCAAAAGGCATGAGCTGGAATGAGTTTGGAGGTCTCTCTGTAGTCTATTGATGAGTTGTTTTATTGCCTGGTAATTTATACATTCCTCTATTTGTTCATCGTCTTTTCTTCCTGTCACTTCCTGTGGAGGACCTGCCTACGTCTTAGTGGTGCGTAGAGGTACTGCATGCGATATTGAACCCAGAAGAACCTTTCTGAAACTAGATGGTGATCTTTGGTCGCTAGGCTGTCCTGCCTGGATCCTCAAACAAAGTCTGTTTGGCAGCTTGTCTTTATGAACTCACTGACTTGGAGACAAGACTTCAAACATGTCTCACTGAGAATCTATTAGTCAAATAAAGGCTAATGTATGTAGCAGTTGTGTGCGCGTTTAACACATCCATATGATTAGTTCCATATGTGTGCAGGTGTCACACTTGACACCCATGAATTACCTTTCCAGCACTGCATCCATTTACACTGACACAGCGCTGGCTTGTTTATTCGAATCGTATGTTGTCTAACTACCTGTGTTGCTCTGCTGTGGGCTATAGGGTGTTTCAAGACCTGGCCTACCAGTGTGTGCGCGTGTGTGTAGGAGGCGTCGTGGGTTGGAAAAGGTCAAACCACAGATGGAGGTTGGAAGCAAGTCGGGGGCTGATGGTCACGGCCAAAACCAATATTTCCATACCCATCTCTGGGGAGCTGGACGCAGCCCTTAAAAGGACTTCCTCTTGAAGACTCAAGTAGGGCCAGTCTAGCCATGATGTAGCAGAGACTGTTTGGTGGAAAAAGAGATGACTGTGTTGAGAGAGAGAGAGATGAAGAGAACTGTGTGAGATACAAAGCCTTAGCGCAGACAACCTACGTAAAAACTCTGTCAGCAATATCGCGCCTCTTAAGGCGTAAGGTGTAAGGACACCTTCTTGGTGCTATAACTATACTGACTATGTTTTCTGTCTGGCTAAAATATAACTACAAACTCTGTGTCAAAGAGTGGTTGGTGAGGTTATAGCACAGTAACAGGGCTCTCAGTCTGCAGGTTAAGGTTGCATTGTTTACACTCTGTACAATGTAAAAGCCGCATTCAGTGTTCTCAAATGTACTCCGTACATGTAAAATGTATAGAACGCTCTCTCACACACTCTCACTTTCTCTCTCCCACCTGTTTCTATATAGTAATATATAGCTAATATATATAACTATTACTATATAGTATAGTAATAGTTCTCTAACGCTCCCCTGCCCTTCACATTCTGTTTAGACAAAAGAAGGATTTCAGAGGATAGGGGTGCACTCGTTCTGATTTCACGCTCTTTTGGTCATAGGAAAGAATATGATTTGTCCTACCGTGAAACCAAACCCTGCCCTGCATATTTCTCCACTTCAATCTCTCTCTCTCTCCCCCACCATACAGTAGTTCATCCTACTGACACACTGGAATGTGTTTTTTGGCTTGTCAATGTTCTTACTCTGCTTCATGGAAAAAAACCTCAGGGCAAAACGCTTTATTCAAATGAGACTCATCACTGCTTTAAGTTTGGCATTGACGGAAGATTTGGTCAGGTTTAGTGAGATTTGTTTCTAACACACAGTTCACTCTACGTGGGATCATAGTGCTATGCAAACACTAAAAGCTACTGCCTCAAATCAAATAAATGTAGTTTTAATTCCCAATTCTGACATTATCCATCATCATTAAGCATTTGTGAGTCAACAGTATACATTCAAGTGAAAGAGAACATTTGTTGTCCATTACCAGTAAGTCCTGCCTTCACAGAGCTCAGTTTACCAATAATTCTAAGTACAATATTTCTAAAACAATATAAAGGCAGTTCAGTGAACTCACATTTCAACAGCTAAGGACTAATCAAAATTCTTAACAGAACTAAACACACCAGTGGTTTTATTTATTTGAGACATTAGTCCAAAAGACAAAGCATTGTCCTTCGCAAAAAGACACAACAAAAAGCCACATGCTTTTTGTTTTGAAAAGAAGCTGAGTAACATGGAAAATATTAGCACATAAGCCCTGGGTATTCCTAGTTGTCTCTAATTAAAAGAAATTATAAAAAACATTTACTACAGGTTTGCGGACACCAAGGCAACTCAGCTCAGGTGATCTGTAACCTAAGAATAGTCTCGTCCCAATAAGTACTTCAGGGTAAAATGGGCGAGCCAAATGTCATATTGGCATTGATCCCATTGGCTGAGGTGTTCAATCGTACGAGCACACATGATGGCAGGAAATCTGATGTGGGCCGTCCAGATCACATGAAGATATGGCTATGTACTTCACATAGTTACTGCTTCTGCAATTCAATAGAATTCTCTTCATTCACTAAAAGTACAGAACATTCTATCCTATTTCAATGAAATTCGGTCAATGCTGCAATGCTATCTCTTCTAAAGCAGAGGTCGCAAAAGTATGTTACACACATTCTTGACTACTACGAATACTACTAGTACAGAAGTATGATTCAGCTTATTATTACTGTTAGTACTTACTGTGTTAGTACTTACTTTTTAAGTACTACTACCACTACTACTTACTTATTAAGTACTAACACTATGGTTGTTTCTAACATCTTATAAATGATAAGGCCAAGGCTGGGGTCTTGTTGCTAGCAGTTTCGTCTATGGTGTTCCGTCATTGTCTGTTTCTTCTTGTCAAATCTTTAATGTCGTTCTTATCAGTTGTTACATCTGCGGTGCAAGATATGCACTAATGGATACGCAAAGGGTTCATCTTTTCTGTGTTCCCCGGTGTCCCATCCATCCAAGTTTAAATACATCTTGATGAGTGGAAGGCGTACAATATGTTTTTAATACATATAGGGGGTAAAAGTTAAATGTTTTCCTAAAAGCATCTCAAATAGCGATGTTCCTAATGACAAATTTACCTGTCGTTTAATCAAAAAAAAAAACTCAAGTTGATCACAACCTTAACATTGAAATGTACAAGTCTCTCTGTACCTGCACTCATCAGCTGTTTTGTCTCTGATAATTCTGTAATAATTGATTCCATTTGGATATATTGTATGCTGCATATGGCTGTCTGTTGAAAAGTGTTAGCTAATTATAGCTATCGTACTTCCATAGATAGTTTAGCATAGCAAAATACCATTTAGCCTAACTTTAACAAAGGTGAACAAACAGTAAGGAAGCTGATGGAAATGTTACTTTTTCTATTTTTAATTATATTAAATGTAGTTGTAATGTATGGTTAAATCAAAAGGTGACAGGTTGTGAATATTTCTGCAATACTCGTTTACTCCATTGAATCCAGATTCGTTTGATTAGCTCCCAGTTGCAACACACGGAAGACTGAGCATAATATTGGCTCATTGGATAATATGCCATGCTGTGCTGCAAATTTCAACTCTGAGTGGGCAACATCAGCATTTTGCGGCAATATTTTTTGAGAGCCCGCTCCCTCACCAGTCGCCACTAGGAGCCCATGGAAATCAAGTGCGTCCTACTCCACTGACAGCATCAACAGATTGACTGGCGTTTTTCAAGTGCAGGCTGAAACATGGAGAGACTGATGAGCCACTACTTTCAAAAAATAAATATAAAATAAGTTTAACCGACTACTATTTATGGTGCCAAATAGCTATGGTAGCAACGTTTAACCATTTAACTGACTGATTGGGCACATCCCTAATCTCAAACCAAAACATTGTTGGTGGGCCATACACACATAGCTGGTGTAAAAATACCATATTCACTTTCATGAATAAGGTCTGGCCACGCTCCATTGGAAAGTGTTAACAGCCGTCTCTACACACGCATGCACACACGCACACATGCACTAACATGCACGCCCAGTGGCCCGGATATGAAAACAAATAACAGAGGAACTCAGGTTACAACACGCACAGAGGGCGTGTGATGTCATTCTCTGCTCAGGATGCAATTACTCTACTATATCTTTCTATAGAAAACAGCTGTTTGCTGCTATATTACAAATGATCATACAGTCCCCAGTAACAAAGTATTTGTACTTTCCACTTCGCATTACAAGTGCACACATTCGAATATCTTGAATTATCAACGTTTTTGGCCCACTACGAATACAAATGCTATCCCTGGCACTTTAGCACTGGTGACTACTACTAGTTACTGTGTGAGTGTCCGATCACACCAAGATGCGTCGCTAGAAAGGCATCGCTAGCAAAACCATTGTTTCCTATGGTACAGTGCGACTGGCATGCGCTTTTTAAGCATTTTTTTAGACATGCGTAAAAGTTTAAATATCCTCAACCTTTCAAGGCGTGGAGTCGCGCTGTTTGTCAATGTGACAGTTGGCCCAAGCAACCGTTCTCTTTGGCGCAGGCAGCGCATCTCTGTGTGATCGGGGCCTGACAGCCACAAATACATTTATTGTCAAATGCTTTTGGTTCTATTTTTGCTACATACGTACGCAGTGTATATGTACACTGGGAATTGAACACTCCTCCTAGTCATCCATGACCACATAACAGCTAATGCTACAAACTCATCTCTGCGTTGCTAAGCGCCGCCCGTCATTTGGGAGGGACGCGCAGCCTGATGATTCCGGAACACGGATTTAAATGTAATAATTCAAAAGACAGAGATTACACCAATAGATAGACGAGTGCACCTCCAGGTCCAGCGCTCCCTCAAGCACCACCTACATCGACACCAGCCCCACCCCACACGTCCCCAGCAACCCCTCCCCTGCATCACTCACTGGTCTTCTGGAAGAATAGAGGGGGATTTATCGGCTATCTTGGCCCAGGAAGGCCACTAGAAAGCTGGGCTCAGCTCTCGCAGAACACCATCCCCCCCTCTCCCGAATTCCCCACTGAGCTTTTCTTCCTAGAGGGAGAGAGAGGGAAAGAGAGAGAGACCCTAATTTTTTCAGATGATTATTGGGGCTGGTACGCATGTCTGTCAGGAGTCCACTGATGAGGAACAGAGACCACTATGCATGCGCACACGCGCGCACGTACGCACACGCACACACACACACAACTATGTAACTTGCTACGTCGGGACACACTATTACTTCTGTAATAAACCAGTGATTTTGACACTGACCGAGTCAAATAATGATTTCAGGATTAAAATGTGTGTTTTTCTTTGTCTGAACAGGGACTGGGGGATTACAGGATCAAGCAGGAAATCACATTCACAACCCAAACCTTCTCTCTCAATAGAGCCTGCTATATCACCCAGCGAGAGGGGAAGTCGTCGGAGGGTATTTAATTTGTTCCTGCCTCATTCTAGGATTCCTCCAGGCCAGTGCCTCACTTCTGAAGCCGTAACGCTGAAGGCACGGTGGGATGGAGAGAGAGGCACTTTTGGTTTGATGCTGCTGATCAATAATGCTATTAAAGCCTAATTCAGTCGCAGGAGGCAAATTCCATTGTATTGTAAGGCTCTATGTGAGCGTGGCAGGAAACTGTGAAAGCAGCACATCAAAGAGAGGCTTTGTGAAGCCAGGACCAAATTAGGGTCTCTGACGCAAGGAGAGACCCAGCTGAAGAGGGCCATGAATACACGTGCACGCACACACACACACACACAAACACACGCACGCACACACACACAAACACACGCGCACACACTCACAAACACACACGCGCACACACACTCACTCACCATCAAAGACAACTGCCTTAACGCAAAGCTCCACTGTGCAGGCATTCAACCCAATTCAATGTTCTCTATTGCCTTTCATTGCACGTCCTCTCACACACACACACACACACACATATTCACAGGCGTGTGTGTATACACGTCTAGAAACACAGGCTAACACACACACGCATACGTATGTACGCACGCACGCACGCACGCACGCACGCACACACACACACACTCATATTATCTTTTGGCTGTGTGTAAATGTAGGCCGATAATGAATCATTCCATTTACTGCTGTCCTCTTTTGTTATCCACAAGGCCTTTCTCTGTTGTCAGATTTACATTAGTGATGATGCAAAAAGTGTCAAGAAGGTCACTGATCAAAACAAACTAGGTGCATTTGATGAACACAGTTATGCTAGGGTAGATGTGATGCAGTTAACATTATGGCACCAAACCAAAACATCATAAACCTCAGGAATGTGTTATGTTGACATCAGTGCCATGTATTCAACCTACTGCTCAACAATAGGCTTGTAAGTATATGATATACTGACACATTTCCCACCCCTTTATTAAGTTCTAAAAAAGACAAACAGGAAGTTGTCTGTCAATTAATTAGCACTGTAGCTGGTATCTAGATTTAGATTTTACAGTGTACCAGCGGTGGGAAATTCCTTTCCTCTAATCTTACATGCCATTTATTTAAGGGACATTGGTCTACAGTGTAGGCCTATTAGCCAAGTTATGGTCACATGTATAAACCAGACATATGTTTTCATTATCGCTGCACCCCTCCACAGGGATTGGTCCCAAATAAAAAGATAATAACAATGTTATTTGATCATCAAACCTAAAGCTAAACAAACTAAAAATAACATTCCAACACATCCATTCACATCAGACTGGTTAACATTAATGTCCTTCATCGCAAGCCCAATTTTCAACAGAAAACAAACAAAACTGAAACTATAGCCAGCACCTTCCCGACACCACCATCATTCGCTCTGCGCCCTCCGCCTACTTTAACGACGCCCCGCTTCCTAATAAACTTTGTGGTGTTTGGAATCCATTAGGAGCAATATCCCGCTTCTCAAAACATCCTGGCCCTTCTGGGGGATGGTAGTGAGGAGCCGGAGAGCCGTGAGAGGGGAGGGGGGGGGAAATCACATTTCCATTTCTATTGAATGCAGACTGGGTGTGTTTGAGCTGGGGGGCTGTACACCATGCTGACTGAGAGAGAGAGAGAGAGAGAGAGAGAGAGAGAGAGAGAGAGAGAGCGAGAGAAGGCCTACTGTAGGCCTACTTTACTTTACTTTAGACTGAAGATCTATTGCACGGTATCAAAACCCTTAATGCTATATACATAACACCCATTTACTAACTTTGATTGTGTAGGGTCAATAACTAATATGCTTTTACCTGGAAGTTTTATAATGCTATTAAAGAGCAAAATAACCTAAATTCCAAAACAATGTATAGCTGCCTTCTTCCGAAACCTTCATCGCCAAGCTGTGCGTTATTATGGTCTGGTGTGGTATGAAACCAACCCGAATGGTGTTTATGTGAAGTCATGAATTTAGAAGTTTCAAGTCTCCCCCCTCCCCCTCCACAATACTTCTACAACGGTCTACAAAGCCCATTAAAGCCACAACGCCCTTCTGATGAACCATCATATTTATAGTCTAGAGGTTGTTGCATTGCTTGAGCCAAATACAAAGGGGATGCCTTTGTGTCTGAACACCCACCAGCATACCGTGGTCCACTGGCAGTAATAAGAAGCAATGGCACATCAGTATCAAAGTCAAAACAAACCATTCTGCTAAGAAATAACCAAATCAAACTTAAGTCAACTTTCATTACTTTCATTTTCTCCCCTCTCCATTCTCCCGCGGCGTATCAGCTGTAGTGAATGTTATCCAGCGCCGCATAGAAACCTTTTATTCTATTCAGATAGCGATGCACACAAGTGTCGCAACACTTGTTCCCACAGTGTGAGAGCATAAGGCCCTATCTGAGAACACAAATGTATGGCAGCGTGCCGAAGAGGGAGGCGGGCTGCAGAAGAGAAGGGCTCTGAGATTACAGACAAAGCAGGATAAACAGTGGATTCAGATAAAAAAAACAAAAATACAAACACAGCCAAGCACATCTAACAATGGTCAGTTCCCGGCAGGCAATGGCAACAAAGGAACTTCCTCTCTGCCTGCCCCCTTGCATGTGCCCTCACTTCCTGTGGAGCGCTCAGACATGTGCCTGATGTAGATGCACTATCCCCGGTGATCTCCTCACAGCGACTCCTGCACGCGATCGCCCCGCTCACCCCCGCACGGCTCACTTACATGCACTAAAAAACACACACTGGCTCCCATAAGACGCCTACATCACTCCAAATTATCCTCAATCCCACTCCCACACATGGACCTTTGTCTAACTCAGAAACACATCAAAACAGTGATCATATCTCCTGGGACAAACAGGCAACAAGGCTCTGGGAGTGATTCAGGAGGTCAGTAGGTCAGTGAGCTGAAGAGACTCTGTAACACACGTACGCGCTAAGCATTGTGTTGAGCCTTGCATGGCTCAGTATATAACATATTCCTGGATATCACTACAGACACTAAAAAGCATTCTTTCTTCCTAAATCATGACTGTAAATGACGCAGCAGCGCTTCTCGCTTTTATGATTTGGGCAGAGGGTCGTAAAAGACGAAAAAGAGAACAGGAGAACACAGGGCTTGTGGGTAATTATGGCGCAGGCAGGGTGGTGGGAGAGGGAGCGTTTGAGAAAGAGTCGGAGGCCAGATGTGTGAGGAATGTTCTGGCTCCTTCAGCGTGCGGGGAAGGGGGGGATGAAGACCATTGGAATTACACAGCCTGCAGATGGTTAAAGAGCTGATATGCCTCCAGTGCTGTGTGTATTGCACATCGTCTCACTGAGGAACGGTCATTTCACCGGGAAGAGGACGGTCACAGGGCCGCATCACAAGGACCCGATCACGCACTGGTACAGATGACCCACAATGCACCTGAGAAGCCACCCTGCAGGCAGAGGGTCTTTAAGAAACCTTCCCCGCATCCCCACATCTGCTTCTCATCATCGTCATCCATTTCTTCTCCCTCCCACATGGTAATACATTCTCTGCCTCTAATGCTTCACCACAGCACTGATCCAGACCTCGACCACAACCTCTGGTGCCTTGCCATGCACCAGAACAGCTGTAGCCCACGTCACGGACAGGACCACCTCTCCCAGGGCCGACCGACACACTGACCCACACCACCGACGGCTACAACTTTGACCCCCGTCTTAAAGCCCCACTGTGGATTTCTTTTTCTTTCTTTTTCTTTCCCCCCATTTCCCCAGTTTTCGAGACATGCACTGACATCATGTGAACACTAAACAGTCTCACATGTGCTCTGCGTGTATTTTTGAGGCCATGAAAGGTTTGTTTATATTTGCAGTTTTTGTAAGCCTTGGGGCAAAACAGACCCGGATTTTGAGTAACGACGGGACAAAAAAATAAATAAAAATAAAAATTCCATCTACGAAATTACGTGCTTCGAGACCAAACACGAATATACCCGAAACGTTGATGGTTCAAATAAATTCCTTATTGTGCCTTTAAGTTGCTCTGCGGGTCTGTTTGTTCAGCTGCTGAAGGCTTCACAGAGAAACCCAGGGAGGCCACAGAGAATTCATACCTTCCATTCATCACAGTAGAGAAGCAGAGGAGGGGGGGTCTGTTGGGGTAAGGAAAGAGCAAGGAAATGAAGAGACGAGAGAGGGGTGTTCTTTTTCTATGCTCTGCTGAGTAAGGGGAGAAGTACACATGGGTTTCTGACAGCTGTGCTGTTAAACCTCTGCTTGACTGATTGTCCACTCATTTCTGATTAATATGACTCCTTAGATTTACTGCAGCAAGCCTCCATGCCTATGGATGTTACCGTAACAACATATTTACCTTAAACAAAGCTGAAAATGTCTTCCAAATGAAATATTGTGAGCACACACATGATGTTGTCCTTGTGAATTGATTCTGAAGGTGTTCCACGTTAATATATGTAGCTTGCCTTTAGTGCTTATATCAAATGTGAAATACTGTACACATAATTAAATCCAATTGGGGTCTCTAGATAATGTTTCTATTGCTCTCTCTTCACGCTTGTTAGCCGTACTAACGACAATACAATTACATTTTGACAGATGGGAAACCAGATTATGTAAAAAAACCAACATAGGCAACAGGAAACCTACAAAATAAAACAAAAGACAAGTTTAAATGTTCAGGGACATGCCATCATCAAGCTTCAACATTTTAGTGAGAGACAAATCCTATCGTACAGCATATTGGTTTTAAAGGCCAACCAACCAAACATGTATGAACTTTGCCATGCACTAAGCTATTCCCACTTCCCCAGTTTCATCCGAGGCCACACCAAAGCCTTGCTTCATCCTGTTGTAACTCACTGGTTCAGCAGCAGTGCTGCCACAACACTGTCGCTTCAGCAACTCTCACTTCCTCTAAACATTTCCCTCCAAAATCAGGGCTGGAAAAACAGACCCCAGTTCAGGAGAAACACTCATGTTGTGGTCAAGGAGCAATCCCAACCGTGTGAGCAATGCTGCACTCAGAACAGCTGTGTGTACTGCTGATTCGACATAATACTGTATTAGAGGTGCGGAGGAAATGTTACTGTTAAACAGTGTTTGGAGTCAAATATTTTGACATATCACATTCCCTATTATGCCAGTGCTGCTCAGAGCTAAGACCTTTAAGAGGAAAAATAAGAAATTGGCGGAAAAAAAAAAACACACAGAGGGGGTTGTTTTGAGAGGTCAATCATTTATTACCCCAGATTTTTGGGGGCTGAAATTTCAGCCTTTCTGTGAGAAGAAACTTGAACCGGTGGTCCAGCTGTCTACAGCCTGCCAGTGCCGAGAAAACCTCCACCACACACACTCTCCCAGGCCCATATCCCTCTTCTCAACTCTCCCAGCCAGGTAATCAATGGGAAGCACACCCAAACACAACATGGCCTTGAAAGGAGTCTGCTTGGCTGGTGGCTCAGATGTGTGTCTGTCTCTACTCCAGGACAAGCTGCTGTGACACGCGGCACCCGCAAAACAAATCTGTCACAAGGCGGCCATGTTTCATCTTGTATGTTTCACTTCCTGTTCTCCGGATATGAAACAGGAAGTTTTGCTAATTATACTACGTTATTTACTTGTCATCCTCCAGCTTACATTATAACAGACTGCAGCGAAAGCAGAGAATAAACAACTAGGCATGAAAACACTATCTTATGTCTTCATGTATTGTAGGAGGGCAGGTCCACTGTCAGGACACTCCCAATAAGCATGGCACATTCACACAAGGAAGTGGCCTTGGAAAATGAAGAATTCCTTATAACTACTTGTCTTATCGGCCTATGATGCCAGTGAAGGAGAGCCACGTGTTACTACTCACGCAGACTCTCCCAAGGCCTTTGCCATTGTAGGGGCAGTGAGGTTAGGCCTACTGGACAAATACTGTAGTTTGGGTTTACTCCTAAAGCTGTTGAATGAGATATATTTATCCATCAAGCACACTTTTTTGTTAGGTAACCTAGGATGGTTATAGCGCACGCAATTTAAATTCTAATCATAACCAGTGGTTATAATATAATATAGAAGAACATAATAGATATCAGAATGTTAGTCGATTTTCTGTGCCTTCATTTAGCACTTTATTTAGTGCCATACTGTGAAGTCCACCCCCTCGTTTAGAAAACGAACAATGTTGCATGGAGGCATACTGTATATGGCCAACATGAGAGGGTGGGGTTAATATGGAAAGTCATGCCAATGGTAGCTACGACGGTTGCCAAAAGCAGTGGAAGAGGGTACTGTAGCTTGCCGGCGAGAAGGAACATGGCCCAGCAGATGTTTCAGCTTTGGGTTTTGGCTGGAAAAGGGCAATTAAGAGCTGTTCTTAATGAGGCTGGCAGTCACCCTATAAACTGTCTGGTTCAGTGAAAGAATTGCTCATTAGACTGACCAACACACCCTCCCCCTCCTCCCAAAGAAAATAAATAATTAGAACTGAACACTCCCTGTACCCACCTACACACAGCAAAACAATCATTTATGAATCAGACATTAGAAAACATCTTAGATACACTGCAAAAAATGCCCTACCAAATATAAGTGCAAATATATTAGTTATGAGCTTGCTTATGATTAAAACAAGCAATTTTTACTGCCAGTGCAGTAAGTGAAATTCACTTGATAAGATTTCTTAAATTAATTGCAGATTTACTTAATTTAAGTCACTAGATAAGCCATTTATATTAGAAACAAGTCCAAGTAGATTTTAAAATCTAAAAACAATATTATTTCACTAAGTTAGATGTTCGTTTTTGCAGTGTAGAAATATTCTTATGTTTGACTGTGTTGACAATATGTTTTGTTGACTTGACAATGTGTGTGTCTGTATGTATGGTTTTTGTGAGCCAGACTGTGTGGTAATGATGCAGATTTTCCATTAGCGAGCTAGCTGTGTACCTCCACTGTTAAAATGCCTTGTGACAGCCAGGTTAAAAACATCATGGCTGACTAAGCTGGCACATTATAGTGCCGTGAGACTTCTATAAAGTGCACTGTAATTCACTGATTTCCCCTCTCTTTGTGCATGTGCACTGTGTTATAGTTTAATGACCACAGACCTAGCAAGGAGCTTTAAGGGCTAGTTTTCACTATGGCCACCATCTACCCTTTCTATCTTTTGGGATTACTGTTTTCCCTAGTCACTCCTAAACTTTCTCAGGCCAGGAATCTTCCCTTTCTCGTGGCACTGTCTCCCGGACATGTCCTTTTTGGTTAAACCTCTGGCACCTGTATCAGCTTGGCACAGCGCTTGCTATTGAGTCCTCACAAAAAGTAGGTCATGTGCGAAGCTTTCGCTGGACGTGCGACTCAAGCGAGAAAACAAAATGAAGGGATGAATGGACATGGAGCTGACCCCACTCTGGGCTAAAGGCAGAGCGATCTGCACCGCTTCCTGCGTAGGCCACAGAGGAATACACTCACTCTCTGGCCCTCCTCCTCTCACTGGTTAATTCTAATGGTGTCTCACACTGATTATAATGCATATCGGTGCATACGATCATGATGATTTTGACGCAGGTCAGTTCATTTGGTGTGATCAAAGTTTAGAACCGTGTTCAATAACTAGTACGTATGCTTAGTTACATTATGCATGAAGACCAAGTATTGGCAATGCTTGTTAAACTACTCTTCAGTAAGCTACTAATATGTATTAAGTCAGTTCAGACACATTGTTCACATGGAGCACAACATACAACAACTGGTGTTTGTCTTGCACACGTGCTGTTGTCATCACCAACCACAGAGGCTTCAAGTAGAAACCAGTTGTACAGGAAGTTAGAGGAAAGACGACGAGGCTCACATGAGAGGCAGGAAGTCAGGTGACTGCACAGATGCTGACCTAGAAGCACATCATTAGTGCCTAACAAATATACTGCACTCTTCTGCACAGCCAAAACCACCATATCTGTTCTCTTTGCTTTAGCCAGGATGAAAATATTTCACTTCTTAGTTGACAATGCAGAGAGTTATGGAACAGATTCCCACCCCCACATCCTCCCTGCAGCCAGGAGCTTAACTCCTGCGTATGTCTGCCAGATGTCCGAAGAGAGGGGGGAAGGGGTGTATGAAAGGGAAAATGCTGACAAAGGTGTCTTATATCGGAGGAATTATTATCCTAACGATATAACCTAACACATGCCGTCAGTCCCTCCAGGAGTAGTGCCCCGATCAATAATGGAGCCACATCTCTTTCATGATGGCTGACTCTTAGGGAAAAATGCAGGAGAGGGCCAACAGTTTTTCTCCATTCAGTCAATAGGCCTTCCTAATTTAGGATAATGTTAAAAAACTAACTTCCAGCTCAGAGGAGCTGGCGCCAGTGTTCAATACGTACTCCTTGTTTGAGTTGAATTGCCCAACATTTCAGTTTGAAACAAAACTGCGCATGAGCCTAGTAGCCCAGTAGAGCAGAGGCGCTCCAAACAACATATTGTTTATGTAATGCTGGTTTCAACCACAATGCTAATGTCAGACACAAAACCACGAGTTCCCTTTTAACAAAAGGTATTTTGGAATAGTCACTGGCCACCTAGTATCACTGTCTATCAGGGCATTCCTACCAATTATTCCTGGAGCAAAGGTATCTAACCATAGACGCTATAGCAGAAAAAGCTAACGTTAGAAAAACCCCAAATGTGCATGTTTTGTTACAAGCGTCTATGTCTCCCCAAATATCCCGTGCCTTGACATCAGCTTTACCATGTTACATACATGTACCATATACAGCCCATTCTATTCCCCCACCCCTAGAGCGATTCAATGAATAGGTGAGGAGGAGGGAATGCTATCTGACATTTACTGGGTGTCACAGGATAGACAGCCCATTGTCTTTGATGAAATGAGAAACGATGGTGAATGGGGGGAGAGGGCAGTGTCAGGCGAGCCGATATCAATCTAATGAAACAATTGTGAGTGCTCTGATGTGGATATCTGGGATATCTAGACTTATACGCCATTGTCAACTTTGATTCAACCTTGTGAAGCAGCCAGGCACAGAGGGGACGAAATTAAGTGGAATACAAATAACTGGGTGCTTTCTGAGGCTTTCACACACACACACACACACACACACACACACACACACACACACACACACACACACACACACACACACACAATCACACACACACACACACACAATCACACACACACACACAATCACACACAATCACACACAATAAATTGAAACATTTTAGCAAAAACAATTATGTGGTAATATAAGATGATATATCGTTCAGGTTCTATTACATAGGTTTTCAGCAGGGGGTCCTCAGAGGTACAGCAAGGGGTCCTCCAAATGATTTGATCCCAAACTTGTTTTCTTCAATACCTATTTTAACGGCTTAGTTAGTGGCCTACTTTTGTACAGGGCACTATTAGGCCACCCTACACATTATTGTTGGCCCGGCAACTAAATATTTTACACCATATGTGATATAGGTGTTCTGCATTTATACCAGGCCGTCAATATTAGAAAGCACTGGGAATTGACAAATGTAATATTCTCCTATAAATGTTGGGTCATCAGAATCGCTTCTCTTTCTCAACAAGCTGATAATTAGCTAGGTTTATTTTTATGTTTTCATCGTCGCCGTCAAAGACCACATTTCCCAAGAGCCAATGGGGGGAGAGGGGGTAGACATTTAAGGGTGAAGGAGCGTTAAACGAGTAGGGCTTATGACAAGGTTGGTGAGGTGCAAAGAAGGCATGCTCAGGACAAAAAAGGTGAACAAAAATGCTTTCAGCTTCTTGACTCAAAGGAATCAAAAGCAAATGGAACAGAAATGATCACACGCAACATAACTCAGCTTGAATCAACACGTCCGTACGCTACACCAAAAAAAAGGATGATATCAGAAATCATATCCCATCTCGGGGTTAACTGTGCAAATTGGTGCAAAATGGGGTGCTAGTTCACCACAGTGAACTAAAAAATATTTGACGTTTTATAAACGAAAATGCTCTGGCATGCCTAAAGGAGACAGCTGCTGTAGAAACCAGCTCTTTCATCTTGAGATTTTCATCTTCCGCATTCACCAGCTAAACATGGCATATTCATAATTTCCACACTTTTATACTAATCTCCAGCCTTCACAGCATGACAAGAACATTTTGCTGTGGGGGTATTATGTAGATCATGTGTGAATAAACTCTACAAAGATAATTCAGTGCCTTAGCCAGCAAAAATATCTTTTAAATATCGGCTAGTATTTACACAGAAAAAAACAGTGAGGCACATAGCTCAAGCAGCCGTTGAATATCAACATTGCTTGGATTTCTGTCACAGTAAGTGGAATGATCCGAGTCACCACAGACACATTTGAATGACTCTTGTAAAGGTACTCGGGGTGTATTTGATATGTGGACGTGACCAAACCAACTCATGTGTAACCTTGTACAAATTGGAGGAGTGTAACTTTAAATAGATTACAAAATAGCTAGAGGTCTTGGATTCAGTTGGTACAGTGCAGAAAGGATAAAGGGAAATGCCCAGAAATGTCTACTAATTACCGCTTGATATGCATAAGCATTAGAAAAATGCTGGAAATAGAATAACATGGGTAGCTGATCATTGACAAACAAAAAAAAACAGTGAATTCCGTCCAAACATAGACCAAGGAAGTCTTTACGGTAACAGCATCTTGTACAGTAGGTAACGTTCCCTTGTAGCCGCTGGGGAAAGTGGTTTGTGTCTCAGCGTGAAAGAGCTAGTTTCCTCCACCAGCATGCTCCTGAAACCTCACCAACCTTCCCACTACACTGAATATTGGCGAGCGGTCGTAAAAGGGATCCTGGCCTTCGCTGGAGCCTTGGCAACGCTCACGCTCATCCTCATCATCATCATCATCATCATCCTCATCATCATCCTCTCCCCCGAGCTCCAAGCACGAGTCGTCCAAAAAGATATCGTCATCGTCAAGGTCCTCCAACTTGTCCATCTCATCCGCCTCAGCCTTAGCCTCCGCCCCTCGCCCCTCCTGCCGCGCGTCGGCCAGCTCGGTAATTTCGGAGTTGGAGGGGGTCGGGGACAGGGTGGGGTCACTCATGCGCTCACTCATGCATGCGTGGAAAATGGGGTTGCTGGTGCAGCCGGAGACATTGGAACTGGGTTAGTACAGCTCGAGTACCGGGACGCTAGAGAGCCACATCTGATGGACGTCTAGGCACAAACCTAGGCTTTTCTTTAGCATACAGTGGGGAACATGGAGACAGATGGGACAGATAGACAGATGGAAGGCCTACTCAACACTGTAAATATGTACAGTGCTATATATGGATATACATATGGAGCGTCAGAAATGTTATTACTCGTTTATATAACAGCACATCATTTATACTGCAGTGGTTGTTTATCTATGTGTCTTGTATATGTAGAAATGCTGTACTATACTGTATATAAGGTTTTTATATACAGTATATACAGTTTATGGGTTGTTTTCAGGCTTCTGCAGAGATTTATAATGACCCGTTCATTTGAGTCAAGTGTGTTGGAGCAGGGTGACAACTAATACATGCAGGTAAGTGGCTCTCCAAGACCAGGAGAGAGAACCACTGGCATAATGGACAATGGAACCACCTGCATGACTATGAGCACTACGTTTAGGGTAAGTGGTCCTAAGGTAAGTGGGCTTAAGGCCCAGGCATACTTTCCGCATCCTCAGAACGCGGAGGTCCACGGTCTGTGCGCGTGACGGAAATATTGTCACACGTACAGTACCTCCTAAATGTTCTGTCCACGCAGACGTGCGCGTTGACTGCGCATGTGCATCAGATGACAATGGATGTCCTGCTAAGCTCACACATAAGCGAATATCTTAGACCAATGTTGTTCATGGGAAACAATATGCGTAACTAAAATTGTAGTTATAAATATCGTTAATTCCAAAGCAAGTTTTTTGTATACAGAAATAGCCGATGCATCTGCGTGAAGTATGCTTGGAACAGCCCAAACGCTCGTCCGTGTTGCGCAAAGTCACACATTTGGTAGTATGCCCGGGGCCTTTAAGGTAAGTATTCTTATGTAGTCAAGTTAAGTGGTCTTAAGGAAAATGATTTTCAGCAGCATTTACCGGCCAACCAGACGGAACCAGGGAAAGCGGTCATAGAACGGGTCGCCGCCGGTCATTGCAGTTTCACAGTCCTCAACGGTATTGCTGGGAACCTCTGCAGCACGGTCATACATGTCCCTCATGAGATCCAGCCTCTGCCTGCAATGGCCACAAACAGCTTCTTTAATATTTCATAATATCACTGACAGGACTCCTACCAGCGATGCACAGGGTGATTTATCTAACAGGCTTACTCTAATCAAATATTAGGGTAAGCCTAACGACCAGTACTAAAATGGGTAAACGCTAACGCGGCAAAACGCTTACAACTGCTACTACACATCGTTGCCCAGACCCGTGTGCTCCATCGTCTTGAAGCACCTTAGTTTCTCCAGTGTCCAGTAATGGGTGGCCCCGTTCTTCTGGTCCTGCACTTCCACAGCCACAATGGTGCGCGGGAAGTGGAGCGTCTCTCTGTCTTTAGCCCCATCCAGGGGCAGCAGGTCCGGGGGCAGAGGGGAGTACAGGGTGTCCGTCAGCAGCACGAACTGGAACTGGACCTGAGGTGAGGAGATGGGGTGGGGGTGGGGGGGGGCGTAGTCACTACAGCTGTGTGGATGGAGGAGCGTTAGTTTTCAACACACCAGAATAGGGCCGTGTGATATGGGCAAAGTCTCATATCCCAATATATAACCAGAGAATGATAAAATATTATGATTTTGCATATTTTCTGTAAATTCAATGAATATGCGTCCACTCTCCACCCTCAAAGCCATCCCCAGGCTTGTGCCCATGCGTTGGAGGGGCAGCCCCCCCCTCAAGCATAGAATCATTACTGATTACTAATTAGCTCATTGCTGTAAAGAGTGCGATTATACGATGACGCATAATAAGAAACGATAGACGTTTTTCTATCATCGCGTGGTGTACAGTATATGATGTCGTCATATCGCACAGCCCCTACACAAGAACGTCTAGAACCTTCTTCTTGAGTTCCACACTGATGGCGTTGGCCTCCTTGAGGAAGATGGCGTTGCCCCACAACAGGTCTCGGAGCGAGGTGAACTGGTAGCACCTCCATTTACGGAATCCCCACACGGCCAGTTCAGTCTCCCTCTCTGTCCATTGCACTGTTCCAGGAGGATACAGGAATAACGCATCTATTGTGGATGGATTGTAACGCGCTTCGTTTTTCTATTATTTCTCTTACCTTCCTCTTCTGGCTCCTCCTCTTCCTCAGGTGCCTCTGGATAATAACGGTCCACCTGCTTCTGAAGAGCTTCCAGCTTGCTCTCATAATCCTAGAAAGATGAATGCACAATTAATGAATGTGTGACTACAATTTCAGGTAAAAGTGTTTTTATGCGATTGACACAGGTGGAAATATTAATAATAAACAAGGATAAGGTCAATAAAGGATCTGTCTTCGTCTGACTGAGATGTAGTGTTTGTAAGAGGGTATTTAAAAGGTGTTCAATACGATATTTTAAACAATATAACTATTCGTGAAGATGAAATAGTGACTTAATGGCATACTAAGCAGACAATGATGTCAACACACTCTACGAGCTCCTCTGTCCTTTTGTTTTCATAGCTGGTGCATGCATGGTTAGCAGGTTAGTGTGTGTGTGTGTAGCCCACAATGCATTTGTTTTGTTCCGAGGTGCTGGTGCTCCAGCATGACATCTAGTGGCAGAAAGCCATATTAAACCACTTTAGGTGTTTGCCCATTCACACACCAGTCGCTGTTGTTCCAGAAGGTTGTTGGCCTCCTCTCTTTCTTTGCGGTATTGATCCTCTAACTCCTGCAGCCTGAAGAGAAGGACACATATTAATTTGTAGGAGATACAATAGCTGTACTGTACCTCTTTCGCTCCAGAACTGGCCAGAGCACATCTAGAGTTAAAGTAGGGAGAGGAGAGACTAGTTGTTACTGCTGTGGGTTCAATCCCTGGTAAAATGTTTAACCCCTGTCTGCTCTACCGTAAAGGTACAGTAAGTCGATCAGGAGCAAGATCTAAACACCTCTCCCTTCAATGCCATATTCCCATTTATAGAGCCAGGGCTGTGTAGAAACACCAGATTATTTCTTCAGCGTGCACACGGAATGGGCAGCTAGCAGACTGTGAGGAGATATTAGCTGAAATAGCTGAAGGTGTGTTAGCGAACAATCACTGACTTTACCTTTAATACTTGTATTTATACTGTAAGGCCACGTTCAGACAAATCTTTTTTTAATTAAAAGCGCTTCAACAGATGATGTAGGGCGTTTTATTTTGAAAAGTTGAACTCTTTTCAACTGAAAATGAAGCCCAGAGCTGCTAAAAAAAAAGCAGATGTCCGCAAAATGACCCAACTGTAAAGTGCATTCCTGTATTTATCCGCCCTGCCCCAGCCAGCATTTTACCTCTGGTCCATCTCCTGCTTCATGTCAATGCCCTGTTTATCCAGGAGCTCTCTCTGGGCAAAGGCCCAGTCCACCGGCTCCGCGGGGGTCTCGGCGCAGGGCGTCCTCTCCCTCTCTGCACGCGCCTGCTCTGGGTGGTTGAAGCGGAACACGTGGCTCTTCCCCAGGATGATGCGGTTTCCTGTACGTGCACACGGCGGGAAGAGGAAGCTGTAGCAGTGACACTTGCTTCAAGCAACGCAGTATGTTTAAACGATTGTCGATATTGGAACTTCAGCAAAACAAACAAAAACACTTATCCCTTAAGTGCCATATGGATGCTGTAACTACGCTGACATAATAATACAATAGCTGGTGTATGACCTGTCCAACTAAACACATATGTACTACATGTAAGTCGCTTTGGATAAAAGCGTCTGCCAAATGCCGTAAATGTAAACTAGCACCTTAACTATCTCCTCTGAAGCTCCACCCCGCCCCATATTGTATATGCATTGCCCAGGCAAGGATAATGTTGTGGAGTGCGGACTGCACCACTGTGTTAGTGCTCCCATTTACAGAGCCAGGTCAGTGGAGTAACACGCTGCCTCCACCGTTAAGTCATTAAAAACACAGGGCGCAGGTTTCCAGCTTTCATTTCTTAAACCGACTGTATGTATTGTATTGTAAACACAAAAGTACGCCGTGCTTTGAGAGCTCACGACCGCAGGGAACAAGAACAAGGGAAAAAGGGAACGAGGGCATGAGGAAACAAGGGAACAAGAACAAGGGAACGAGGGCATGAGGGAACAAGGGAAAGAGGACAAGGGAACGAGGGCATGAGGGAACAAGGGAAAGAGGACAAGGGAACAAGGGAACGAGGGCATGAGGGAACAAGGGAACGAGGGCATGAGGGAACAAGGGAACGAGGGCATGAGGGAACAAGGGAAAGAGAACAAGGGAACAAGGGAACAAGGGCATGAGGGAACAAGGGAAAGAGAACAAGGGAACGAGGGCATGAGGGAACAAGGGAACAAGGGCATGAGGGAACAAGGGCATGAGGGAACAAGGGCATGAGGGAACAAGGGCATAAGGGAACAAGGGAACGAGGGAACAAGGGAACAAGGGAACAAGGGAAGGAGGGAACAGTGGCAAGAGAAACGCACCTGATTTCAGGACTGTGGGTTCGGTCACCAGTTTTCCATTGACATAGATCTCTGCTTCTTCGCAGGGCTCCAGGATGACTGCTGCTTAGCAACAACATCAGTGTTAAAGAATATATCTTATGTATATCAACATATGACCTTATTGCCCTGGGAAATACAGATCCTGTCCTTACCGTTGATCTACTACCCTTGTTTTTATGTTGTAACCTCCCTCTCTTTAACAGCTTATATCCCCATTTCTCTTGATTGAGTACCACTGCTTGACGTCTGTGTAAACTGCTCGTTGTTCTAAAGACACCCCTCTCCCTTCTGCCACAGTGTAAATATCTGTAGCTAGCTCGTCTGTAAAGCAGCTTTGCGCACTAAGAAAAGTGCTACATACGTTGATTGTATTAGTATTATTACTATAGATTGGCAGATACTAGGAAGAGGGACCATATTTGCATCACATCACTGGCTACCAGTACAGAAACGATAATAAGGTGATGTTGTCATTAGTTATTAAGGCATTACATGTATTGACTCCATCTCTGATCTCCTTTACCTTTATCACATGTCCAGGCACCTTAGATAATCTAACCTGTTTTGTTTATCTACTTCACAATCTCAGGTAAAGAGTGATAGTGCCTTTTCTGTTTATATGTATAGGGTGTTGTCTCACCCTGTAGGGTGAAATAATCTACCAATGGCTATTTGGTAATCCCTTGTTTGTTGATGTTTCTATTTGTTCTTGTTCGTACAGCAATGCGGTCAGCACCAGTTGCTGGTAAATGTGCTTTATGAATACATGGACTTGAGTTAACTGACATGCAGTGTTATAAACACCGGGCATCACTGAGGGACACAGTACCTTCTCCGTTGGGACCAGTGGTGCTCGTGAAGGTGCAGTGCTCATCCTTTATAAAGTGGCCACTAAGGACTATGTCCTGACGACTGCTGGCGTCGACACGGCCCACCCTGGGAAAGGGAACAGAAAAATAACACACCATGGTAAACAATGTCAAACTGATGCAGGAACCGTGGAAACCGCATGTGGAAAATAGGGTTAATATGTTTATTCCCCCCCCACAGCAGCAAAACTATAATGCCAATGTTCCCGCCATATGTGATTAAAACACACTTACTTAGAAGTTAGGGGGTCCATTCAATGAATTAATAGTCTATACCTTATTTAAACAGCTTTACCTGTCATTGTCTAAGGATCAACCTTACATGGTTTAGAGCAGATCTGATATTTGGTACGTTTTATATAAACACAAAAATGGGGGACAATCAAAGTGTATCTGTTCTTTACCAGGTTTATTGTGAGGAGAGTGGCTAATGTATCACATTTCAGAACCCTTAATTTAAAGGTGTGAGGGTTGTGTGTTTCAGTACCAACAGGAGCCAAAAAAGTACATTTTTCAGTAACAGATAGAAAACATAGAATATCTAATTAGTATAATGTCACATGATTAGAAATCTTACCTGGTGATGCCATCTTTGATATAATACAACAGACACTCGGACATCAGGGGGTCTTCATTGAGGTTCACTAGATGTGGAGTCTGCAACGGAACGTTAGAATTTAGCGTAACTTGCAACAACGCAATTCTGTACATGCATTGTTTCACTTATGTTACTGTATGAACAACTCAACGCACCGTTTACACGTAGGTGGGAACAATGTACTCAGTTGGATAGTCAAGGAGAGCTAAAACCATGCAGACATATTTACTCCTGTGGCAATTGCAGGTGAGATATGGTGCTTTAATGAGGTCTTGAGCACAATAGAACTGTGAGAAAACGGCAATAAATCACTTAAACGGGGCTGCCACCATTATCTTTTCCCCCATACCATGTTTAACATAGATTTCTGCCTGGATCATTGGCTTGTGTTTGCAAGGCACAATTAAGATAGCACTTAATTATAGTGCTTACGTAAAGTGACATTAGCCTCTGAAGTCAAGAGCTTACAACAGAAGGAATACAGGAAGGGACGCAAAAGAGCTTAAACCAGAGGTGTCGGTTGGATTTAGAAGAACACACACAGAGAGAGGCGCACACCCCAGAACTACAAACCTCATTGGGGGAGAAGAGCCCTACAGTGTCAATAAAGACAGGCTCGGGCTTTCTGGGGTTATCGGAAGGCTTCGGAGTGAACAAAGTAACACGTTTTGTTAAGCAAGTGACTTAGTTCTGACCACTGTACGTCTTATCCCATATAGTTAATTTAACTGATAGTATAACTGATATTGTCGTACCTTCTTTGGGGAGAATACACCAAGCGTTCCACCATCTTCTCGCATTGCAACTCCCATTTCGGCCAGCAAGGCCTCTCTGTAGACAACCATGGAGAAAACGATACATCAAAGACACCTCTCTGATACTGTACAGTCTTCCCTGGTTAATGGGCACAAACAGATCTCACCTTTCCATCCTAATGGCTTCTGTACGACGAAGTTTCTCCTCCCATGTTTCATTTAGCTCGGCAATGATTTTCTCAGTTTCCTGCCATTTGGAATCAAGAGTATTTCATTTAGTTAACATGCAATAGATACTGACCTACATCTGGGTAAACCTGGTTAACCCAGGTTATCATCATTATTTACCGTACATTACATGTTTTTAGAGATAGTTTTGTGGCTTTAAATGTAAAATCATGGTGGTCGGGGGATGTAGTGTCTGTGCCTTAAGTGGCTGGACTGCCATATTGCAAAAAGTGTGTTTTTGGCCCACGGACCTGTTAATTAACGTATTTATATTTCTTCCTTCATTTCCATTATTACACTTTACACTTGTGGTCCTCAGGTTGCTACGGTAACCTTCAAAGGAATCGCAAACACGCTCCGGAGGGCCCGCGTCCCAGCCGGCATGCAAACGCGTTCGTTCACCTTCAGCCGCTCGATGGCCTCCTCGCTGCCCGGGCTGAACATGATGCGGTCGTGCAGGCTGGCGATGGAGTCGGCGCGGCTGGACAAGGCCGACAGGGAGGGGGAGGGGCTCATCCCCGTCATGGCATTGGTCACTGTGGAGAGATCGTCCCTTTGAGTGACAGCTTGGCGCTTATCGGCATTGTTCTCGTAATCGGACAGGTGCGTAGGTAGTGTCGGGAGAGGGGAGATGGCTGGGGGTGTTGGGCATAAGGAGAGGGTCGGCGGAGGGAGTCGGTGAACAGGAAGTGAGGCGGGGGAGCGCAGGGAAAAGGGGGGCGAAGGGGGGTAAGGGGCAAGACACGGACCAATAAGAGAAGACTACAAAAGGGGGGAAGGATAGAAAAGAGGGAATACTGGAAGGAGATTAAACCAATTTGATGGACAGACAGAAGGGGGAGTTAACAGAAGGCAAGGCAGCGTCAGCCAGAAGCCACAGGCAGACAGGAAAGAGGGAAAAGCAGCGCTAGCTAAAAGCCGCTATCTTAAAACCTAGCTTAAAGCCGCTATCTTAAAACATAGCTTAAAGCCGCTATCTTAAAACATAGCTTAAAGCCGCTAGCTGAAAGCCACTATCTTAAAACATAGCTTAAGTCTGCTAGCTAAAAGCCACTATCTTAAAACATAGCTTAAGTCTGCTAGCTAAAAGCCGCTTCATCTACGGAGCAGGGGCAGGAGCAATGGCCCAAGTATACTTTCTCCGCAGGAAATGCACCAATACATGGACAGCGTAAATATTGTGTATCTCCAAAAGGTTTCTGTCCGGGCAGACATGATCTGTGCGCACGTCGCAGTGCATGCCCTGCTGCTCACAAATTCACGTTTGAAGCATCTACAAAAATATATATTTCCAGCAAATTTTCAATCTTAATTACAACAATTTTTGCACATAGAAGACATAGTTATAAAGATGTCCGTTTCTATGCAAGCTGGCAGTCTTTTGCATACATAAATAGCCGACATGCCCACAAGGCTGTGAGATGCGTCTGCAAGAATAGAAAGTACGCTCATTCGCGTCTGCGTTGGCAGTATACCTGGGCCTTAAAGCAAAACGCAGCCAACTGTAGAACCATTCCAACCAACCTCCGACAAAACAAAACAAACACTCGATGTACGTTTATATTGCATGTAATTTAGTGATTTAATTAATTCACTGACTTCATATTGGCCAAAAAGTAAATAAAAAGGACGTGACATACAAGTCTTCCGGTGCAGAGCAAGCCAGATCTAAGGGGTCAAATAAATTAAATCTAAAAGTAATGTAAATAAATATACTGTGCAGACAGTTACTGTAAAAGCAAACCCATTTCCCTGGCAGAGTGGGAGAGGTCCAATTATGACAGGAAAAGATTAGTGTTCCAACAGTACAGTAATCAGCAAGGGCCTTGGATCATTTTTTAATCAGAGATGGCGTGTAGAGCCATTTTCATCCCATATAAATGCAGATTTTGTGATGTGTTTCATCACAGTTCAGTCCTGTTGTTTAATTTACGGCTAACAAAATGTAATTTCAGGGTGCAGTTACTCTTCAAATCCCGAGTCAACCTGTAATACTGAGGCCAATGTTACATCGTAAAACACAATATGAACCTTGCCAGTGCTGCTATGGCAACAAGGAGTAATAAAGCGACACAGTGTGATTCACCCGTCTGTCTGGACAATCTGCGTAGGTGAATCATGTCACAGCTTTATCGCAGTGCAGTTATTAATGTCATGCATTACAAACAGACTTTAAAGCTTTCTGGGATAAACGTCCCTGAGTCGTCAGCTATAGGGTAATCCTTTACGCATATTCTACATTTAAATTGACATGTAACCATAAATATTATCTCATATCCTTAATTATTTCCTACAAATCAGAGCAGTTGTAAAATGGCAACCAGGTGACCTATAGATTTAGTGTATTGCTGTAAATTCACCAGCGGTTTAATACTCTGTGTGTGAATGGGTGAATGTTAGGCAATCTTGAATGGCCTAAAGGTTAGAAAAGTGCTACTGTATATAAATGCAGTCCATTTACCATTTAACCATTTAATGTGTCTATAAATACCAAGGGACGTCTCCTTTAGTCCCAGGCCTGAACATGGTCATAGGTTTTTGCTGAGGTAAGGCTGACAAATACATGTTTTCACTGCTGCATTTGATTAGAAAGTTTGTTTGTGCTTTAAGGGGTTCTAATGCACAAGTAGTGTGTAGTAGTAGGTGGGTAGGTTTTATTATCTACAGCTTGGTGTCAGCTGATTGGCCCTCTCTGCCAGAGGAATGGGAGAGAAGGATTGAACTGAATATATCAAAATGAGATAAAAATAAAATATCACTTGCATTAAGATGCTGAGATGTACAGTACAGCATTTGTCCATCTACAGTACATTTGTCTCATGACAATAACTGCCAAGCTCATTCATAATTGCCAAAGCTATTAAGCCATATTGAAATATTTACAACACCCAGATTTGGCACATATTCAGACAAATTCTTCAGAGTCAAGGCACTAACATCCTTTTACATGACCATTCAGATGATCGAAGACCCTGCCCACTATATTCATAGTTTTATACTACATCCATTGAAAAGTAAGTAGTAGTTTTTTATTATGCAAGCAATATAAACCACTAATACCTCATTGCATACTGAAGCTAGTGCTATGGAGAACACATGCACAACAGTGCAGGTAATAAACAAGCATTAAAGAGCATAAGCCATAGAAACACACATTTCAAACCAGCTATTTCAGCAGCAGACCCCCGAAATGCTAAAAGAGGAGAGAAATAACATTCACAGTGAGAGAAAAAGATAGAAATAAGAGAAAGGGTGTAATAATTCTCAAAAGCAAACATAAAAACGATTGTCTGCTGATAGCATTGGTATGTAATGACGAAATATGCATTTTCATTTATTATCATATTTCAGTTACTGGCCAATACCGTTAGGAAATCGCTCAGAGTCAGCAGAGATGCAGATACAGTATGTATGTGACTTTGCGGGCTGTGTCTGTGTGTGAGGAGAGCAGCACATTAAATAGCGCGTACATCGAGGGGAACTAGTCCGGGGGGGGGATGGGGGGGCAAGGGAGAGAAGGGGAAGGCTTACTGTCGATGATGTCACCCAGGCCCTGGGCGAACAGGAGGTCCTTGAGGCGTGACACCTCGTCTTTCAGCTCGCGCACCAGGCGGTTGTTGGGGTCCTCGTTGATGACAGCGTTACAACGGATTTGCTTGGCCCGGTCTGCATACCTGCAGGTGGAGGGGAGAGGACAGAGGGTGTTTGGACACCTGCAAGGGTGGGATGAGTTTCTGTGTCACACACACACACACGCACACACACGCACACACACGCACACACACGATATGAGCCTCATTACGCAATTCGGCAGAATAGTGCCGCAGCACCAACTCTTGTAGGGGGCGTTTGAAGAAAAAAGCCTGCTAAGGAAGCCACTCGTCTGTTACACAACATTCTCTGTGTCTCAACGTTTCCGTTACACAACGTTCTCTGTTACACAACGTTCTCTGTGTCTCAACGTTTCCGTTACACAACATTCTCTGTTACACAACATTCTGTTACACAACATTCTCTGTTAATCAGTCTAGCCTCAGTGGAGCCTGGGTCTGCCCGCTCACATTCGCCACCAGCACTGCGTGTTCCCTTCTGCACCCTACCTGAGTGTACTGAGGGTCTCGTCGTAGTTAATGTCGGCGGGGCTCAGAGCAGCCACCATAGCTGTCCGTGAGTTTCCCCCTGAGAGGAGGAAGAGAAAGGATTACATGATGGAATACATATGGGATGGTGATGCTAGGCTCTGCTCAGCTTGTTTTAAGGCCCTATAAATTATATTTTAGACATTTAAAGGCAGGGTGAGTCGAGAACTTCGAGCTCCTATCAAAACAAACTCCCTCGGAAGCTCTGAGCCCACACATTAACAAGCATTGCGAAGCCAAGCGGTATTGTTGTGATGCTGCGGTGTTCGCTACTTTGTTTGTGTTCCTATTTACGGATTCAGAGCTGTGTAGAAGTACCAGATTACTTATTCAGCACACACAGAACGATCAGCTAGCAAAATGCTAGGAGATTGTTGGTGAATTTGATAAAAAGTGTATTAGTTTACAATAACCTTGCAATATCTGACTATACCTTAAAAGCAAACAATGCTTAGCTATAGTCGAGTAACAACGTCCTAAAAAGAGTGACGTCACAATCCCTCTGTGTGTGTTTTATATATTTCTATGGTTGTAATACAATATATCCTCTGAGATGCAGGTGCTCTAGTATGACATCTAGTGGCAGACAAGATCATACATAGTTCCTTTAAAGTTATACCCAGATTTTCTCTCAACAGCCACGTCAGTACAGAGTCTCTGTACGGAATGAAACTCTCCACTTTCTTCTTCTTCTTATTCTGTGGAATTAAAACACGTAAATATGAATATATTAACATGCTTGATAGGAAGACCATTGTATGCATTCAGTGTCTACAAAAGCTTGCCTTGTTTGGTCCAGAATCCACTTCTGCCAGCGCAGATATTACTTTTCCCAGTGTTGTCAGAGATTTATTAATATTTGCTCCCTCCTGCAACAAAGCATAAAGAATGTGTTTGTAATCAAACTAAAATACTATACTAACTATAAATATATTATTATAGATATATAGAATATAGATATTGACATGTCCTTAAATGTAAGTTTAGATACCGCGTTGTAAGGTGATACTGTATGTTTAATATCCACTGTAATCAGTCAATAAATCAGGACTAAAATATAATCATACCACCATAGAGCTCCAAAGCTGACAAAGGTAAGTGTCCTACTTGGTAAAGAAAGGTGTATAGGTTGTTCTTAATAATGGGGTACATTCTGTATATTAAGGTATAAAGGAGTGAATCACACCAGTGATTTGAGTATCCAATATCAAACTCTGTAGTTTGCTTAGTCAGTGTTCAACTGTGTTTTAAGTCAGAGGTACAGTACAGTTTGTTCTTTTTTAGCAAACTAACTATAGTGTTTGGGGAGGAAAAGGACCATGCTAAATAGCCAATATGTAATGTTAAATTGTCTGACAAATCAGATCACCAAATGCTTTACTATTTTCCTGATAAGAAAATCCATGTTATTGATTCCAGAGATAATACTGTAAGTCCAGGGTAAGGTAGCATTCTTCTCACCTTCAATCTTGTGCCTTTGGCTCCTGTAGAATCGGCCCTCTCACTCCCGGCCAAATCTACCAGGCTGATTTTGCTGACCTGCAACAGAACACTGATGAAAGAGCCATTTCTTGAGCACGAGTGGAAAACAAAGCTAACCTGGAGTCAGATTGTTTTGTTACAATAAGCGTGTCAATCAAGCCATCCTCACTTGTACAGCCTATTATCACAATAACACACAAAGAAACGGTATTCTCCTCCTGATAACAACATTTAAATGCCTCCCGTCCTGTCATAGCCAATGGGGTAAGGTGGATGTAAAGGGGCGTGTCCTCGCGGCGAACGCATACTACTGCTGTCACAAACTTTACAAAGCATATCACACACACAACTGCCAAGATTATAGGTCTCCCCACAGCCAACCTCTCAGAGCTCAACTGTAACGTCGTCACACGCATTGCAGCCTCAATAGCCAACCCGGACAAGACACCACACACCCACTCAACTGCTACAATGTAATGCCCTCAAAACGCAGGTATAGGTACTTGAGGTTCTTGAGGTGCAGAAGGGCTTGTTTTATCAAAAGTCTGGTGCCATTACAGCCATCACAGCACCAAACCAACTCCCATGTTGAGGGAATTAGTTTGCTTTTCGTTTCTAAATCCAGTTTATTTTAGTTGACACTGAAATTAATTTCCCTTTAAAGACAATAAGCTAACTAACTGTACCTTCTCCGTGGTGTTGTCAGTGTCGACGTCGTGGCGTTTTTGGGTGAAGATGATGTTGAAAACGGCATGCGAGCGGCTGCTGGTCTCATTCATGTTGGTGGCGGCAACAGTCCTGCAGACATGACAGGAGAATTGTTGGAACACATTATGGGATGTTTATATATATATAT
>JAODLL010000019.1:310468-339657 GCA_026546735.1 Forbesichthys agassizii
ATATATATAGAGAGAGAGAGAGAGAGAGAGAGAGAGAGAGAGAGAGAGAGAGAGGCTGGGCTCACATGTGAAAGTCATTAGTCAGACTCAAGCTCTAACACAACATCTCTACTAAGACCCAGCCCCCTCCTCTCCTTCTCCTCACCAGCCTGCCATCCCTCTCCAGGCTGGGGCTGCGGCCTCAAAAAGCTGGAGCGATCACCTCTCCATCCATGGAGGTAAAGAAGAATGAGCATTGACTCTATTGATTATTTTGAAAGAATCCAAAACATGACCAATCTTTGAAATGAATCATCATGCAAGAGGCATCAAAAAAAGAATAGAACTCTTTTTGTTTTAGTTCGGCTGGCCGAACATTCGAATGGCTTGTGTCTAAATAATGTGCGATTGCGCGCGCTTGTGTGCACTACAAAGAACAAACACAACACGCGGCAAGAGTCACAACCACAGCGACTCCAATGGTCACACATTTCGGTCTCCCTTCAACCGACGCTCCCCCTGAACCCTACGACTCCCTTCCTTCGTTCCTCTTTCACTTTTTTTTCCAGAAGGGGGCCCACTTCCTGTTACAGAGACTGAAAAAAAAGGAGAGAGAACTGGATTGGCGCTCGTACAGCAACATCTGGTATCGCTTTAGCCGGAGGAGGGAGGAGACCGGAGTGGGTATAGGCTGTTCTGATGGGGTAGAAATAGAAAGTTGAGTAGAGCAAGAGAAGGGATAGAAGAATTTCTGGAGAGAGGGAGGTGGATTTTTTGCTAGACGAGGAGACCATAAGATCTGGAAAATGGAGGGGAAAGTGTGTGGGAGACGTGGGGAGAGATGGCAGAGGGCGCTCCAAAAGTTGATTCCCCGAGGGTCCCATCAATCCATATATGGCTGCTAAGTTCCTCCCTACCCCTTTCTCTCTCTGTCTCTCTCTCTCTCTCTCTCTCTCTCTCTCTGTCGTTCTCTCGCTCGTCCTTATTTTCTTACGCCTTTCCTGAGTGAACCGACAGAGCCCTGGTAGAGTGAGTGAATGTGCCACGTCAGGACTGGATACTGCGGCCCGCAGGACGACCCAAACGCATCCGGACGCCGCCAGAGGTGGGACACCGGTAGGAGTGGATGTCTGATATGTGAGTGCGTGTGTGTGTGCGTGTATCCGTGCGTGTGTGACTCCCTAAACCGTGTGACACTCTACTGAGATTAGATAAGAGCAGACTGCGATGATGAAACCGTTGTAGGCTGTTTCGACACCCTTTGGAGACCAGAGTGGAGATGGAAGGTGTCATGAGAAGGAGGAGAGCCGGGGTTCTGCTCCGTCATCCCAGTGTTCAGACTACCTGTTCAGGATCTTACTGGTGTACAGTAGTCTGCACATTGGTTAGACTGTGCAGGCAAACGCTTCAGAAACCTATGCTGACACCACAAACACACACATACACGATGTGGGACTACATAAACTTGTGCATGTGCTAATTGTCTGAAATGTTGCGGTAATGATTAATGTGTGTGTGTGTATAAATATATATATGAGATTACAGTAACATTTATCTGCTTAAAAATATATATTGCGCAAAATGTGTCTCAATGGATCATAGTCAAAATGGCGTTTTCCTTTAAGTGTTTTTTTCTGCTAGAGGTTTGTGCCTGTTACACTTTTGACTCATATGTGCCTTTGTGGTGCAGATGGATCTGAACTAACCACTAACATTCCCTCCCAGAGTGCCATGCGTATTAGAACTGTGTGAACTGTGTGTCTATCTCGCCACGAATGTGGCCTCAACACACACAAGTCACTATACTATGGATGAGTTTTGCGTTCAGACATTATGGAACTGCTGTGGTGTATTTGTGTGTGTGTGTGTGTGTGTGTGCGTGCGCGCCTACTCCCAATGGGGTCTGGGTGGTCGTGCAGAATCATACATTAGAGCTGCTGTGTCTGTGTCTGCTTTTTAAAGACTAATGGATGTGAGATTTGCAGGCCTGACACACACACGCATGCACGCACACACACACTGTGCAGAATAAGTGTATAGGCACAAGTCTGTTTCTCTTCAGACTGATCAGTGGAGCCCTGGCACTGGAAGTGCACAGGAATGCACGTCTGCTAACTGTTGTATGCAGATTAAACCCTGTAAACTACCAGGCTACACTGCTAGGGCCCTGTTGCAGTGCAGCGCTGAAGCGTACAGCCTTACAGATGTTTGAACCGCTCCGTTCTCTGAGCGGGGGATGGGGGGGGGGGGGCAGCAGCTATTAGAGCGCAAGGATCAAGGCTGGTATGGGAGTTGATGGAGGTGAAGGTGGAGGATGGTGGGATGGGGGGTGGGGTGGGGGGACAACATGGAGCGAGACTGCGGGGAGAAGTAGTGGGGGGTGTGGGGCTGCAGCAGCGGCACAGAAACAGCCATGTGGGATTTCTCTGGGCAGATCTTGGAAGCTGGTGTTTGGACAACGCTTCAGACTTTCCAGCCAGGAATGTGCACAGTCCCAAGGAGACTGCCAGCCACAGACAGAGAGAGAGAGGGAGAGAGAGAGAGAGGGAGAGGGAGGGAGAGCGAGAGGATGAGAGAGAGGGGGAGAGAGAAATAGGGAGGGAGAGGGAGGGAGAGAGAGAGAGATGGAGGGAGGGGGGAAGGGGGGTGAAATAGCAGTAAAAGAAAAACAATATACATGTCTGTAAAGGTGGGGAGTGTGGGGGGTGAGAGGAAAGCAGCGGCAGTTTAACTTGGCTCCGAGGCTGCATGAAGTGTCTGAGTTCACGTGCGCACACGCGCACATTTGCGGCTGGCCGTGCAGATCTGAGCTCGTGGCAACACAGATGAACAACAACTTTGTCATGCATCGCACACACACAAACAAACTCACTGTAGTATTCCATTGACTGAAAGAATATTTGCAACAAACACATTGACTTTTCCTACATCTGTAATAGATATAATACTTGTGATACATGATTCTTAATCACATACATAAATAATGTTCTGACATATTCACAAGACACAATGAGCTTGCAGCAGAGGTATTAAACCTGTGTGTGTGTGTGTGTGTGTGTGTGTGTGTGTGCGTGCGTGTGCGTGCGCGTGCGCGCGTGCGTGTGCGTGTGTGTGTGCGCGTGCGTGTGTGTCTGAAGAAACATTTAACAGTGAATGCCTAAAGCTGTGTCTGGAATCACTGTTTATCTGAGAAGTGACTATGTTTCAGACAGAGTGTGTATATTTTCCTCCACTATTTGCATGCCAGTGTGTTTACATCAAGTGATGTAAACACACACTGTGTATGTGTACTGTATAGTGTACTGTATATACAAGAGTGTGGCCAGTGCCTGTGTGTGTGTGTGTGTGTGTGTGTGTGTGTGTGTGCGTGTTAGTGTGTGTGTTTGTGTTAGTTTGGCTTGGGGCTGCTCCAGCTGTGTCAGAATGAACCGCTCCAAATGCCTGAACTCCCCGAGGAGGAAGGAGAGGGGGAAGAGAAGGGGGTGAGTGAACATGGAGGCAGGGGCTGGGGAGAGGAATGAATGGGGAAAATGGGGGAGGGGGTGAGGGGGCTCAGTTTCCAGGCCCAGGTGCTGAGCGGGAAGAGAAGCGAAGTGAGGTGGGACAGCCGGTCGGGACGAAGGCTAATCTTTTACTTCTCAGAAAACTGTATCAAATGGCTTACCGGTGGATCATTAGTGACACTAGGTCGTTTAAAAATAAATAAATACAAACATTTGCATACAGCTGGCAAATCTTGTTAGAAAAATACAACGCTTGGGGGGGGAAAAAACAAACCATTTGGGATACATTTTGGACAGGAATATGTGATGTATAAATCGCAGTAATTTATTCCGTAAAAGGTGCGATTAATTTAAGTATTTTTTGTTCGGATATGCATAACATGCAGCTCCGGTGTATGTACTGTACACATCCTGTGACGTGCTGTGTGTGTTTCCCTTCTCTGACATCACTTCCCGTGCCTGATGCTGCCCCTCCTATGGATGAGGAGAGTTGTGGTGTGTCTGCCTGTCTACACTTGCTGTGCAGACCTTCTGCTCCTGTACAGCAGGCACAGACAGGCAGACAGATGGCAGCCCCGCTGACAGACATCCCTCCCTCCACCAATCAGAGTGCAAGGCCACTATCAAGCAGTACATAAGCAACATGTTGCAAGTTAACGCACCTCAGCACCTGTGCAACTATGTCGTCCTCTATCTACTTCATTGCTTCTTTTAAACAACAGCGATTTAATAAACTATGGTGGACTTTCTCCAGTGTTTCATGTCTTTACTCAATACAATTAGGGTTACAAAAGTGTGCACCTCTGAAAATGATAATCATACTTTATTTTTAGCCTTATTATTGTTTTATTGTTTTTAATAAAATCAACACAACGGTGTTCAAGATTGTGTATTCGTGCAGACTCGCACACAAAGGTTGCAAGCAATAAACCGCTGTTTTTATGGAATGTTTGAGAAGCAAAAATAATATGTAAATAAAAATAATAAAAACACAACGAGTAGCCTAAATACTGCATAATGTGTAGTATACACCTCGTCTATTGAATTCCACATTACTTGAGCTAGTGTAGGCCTCACCTCATCATCCTTGAACCAGCACAGGCTCTCCGCGGTGAGGACAAACCAGTAGCCCCTGGACTTGATGATGCTGATGTTGCTGATGGTCAGCCAGCCCTTTCGGATAACCTGCACAGCAGCAAGAGGAAGCACATCAGTGAACTGTGGTGGGAATAGTCCCTTGTGGTGTGCGGAGTAGACACAAGTAATATCCTATCTAGTAACATAACGTTGGAGGAGGAACTGCGTTTTGGCAGAAAATGAGGAATGAGACATATAAGCCATGTGACCAATCTAATTATAAACATCAGGAGCCTATTTTCAGCTCTGGAAGCAGAACACACTTGGAAACAATAGAAAGAAAAAGGGAGGGAAATGAGGGTAAGGGGCACACCAAGTGCAGCGAATCTGTGTTTAAGAAAATAAACTCTGCAAAAACATAAAAAAATAAGGAAGGAAAGGGCATATAGCGTAAATATTTATTTCTGTAAATATTGTGTATCTGTAGCTGTGGGAGAGAAAGTGTAGCGTAACACAAGATATGATCGCTTTACACTGTAAACAGAGCAAGCAAGTGTGAATGACATTAGCTGTCTGAATGGACATTAGCTGTCTGAGCAGAATCATTGAATGGAGGCTGTTCCAGCAAGAGTTTACATGATAGCTAGCGTCAGTGACATGCCAATATCACACACACACACACACATATGACCGGCAGGAGCATCAGTAAGTGAGTAGGCTTTAAGGAACTGATGTCCTACTGATGAACCATCTATATTTATGTTAAAATGAGAAACATGTACAGTATATGGGTAATATACTTGGCACAGCGTGAATGATTACATAAAAAAACATAATTTCCTCAACCAGATGAACAGTATATGTAAGTACAGTACAGTGATAGTTTTATAACTAAAATACAGGGTTATGGTTGATTTATAACAGCAATAAAATGCAATATGACCATGAAAATTGATGGCAGTTGCTTATTTGAGAATCTAGATTCTAGTCTAGTGGTACAGTATTCAACCATGGTCGTTATCAGGCTCCTGCAGAGATTGATAACGACACATTCATTAGAACCAGGTGTGTTGGAGCAGGGAGACATGTAAAACATGGATACAAGGATACAGTAGATCCCCAGACCTTTACAGTACTAATATCGACACACAACATTAGCTCTTTACTCACGTCTGACTCACCTGGTTTCTAAACATGCCCATAAGACTCTTCTTATTGTTGTTATTGGGGTTGTTCTTTATGTGGGCACTGAGAGGACCAAAGACACGGTAAAAATGGCTTCATTTAGCTAAAGATGAACTGAACTGTGCAGTACATCTTTACAGATGAACTGCACAGTTGACTAGATATACTGTATATTGTTTGGTTTGCTGATACTCACTTAGAGAAGCCAATGAAATCTTCATGGTTGGTGTTAATGTAAGATAGCTGGACATCAATGAGCAGCAACACCTTAATACGATACAGTAGGCAGGAGAGCAGATAAGAATGTTTAAAATGTAACATATCTTTAACACTAACAGCATTTAGTTAGATAGGTATATATATCTAAAATAAATAAATGATATATGTAAACATAACACAAAAAGTAAGGACATTTGAGTGTGGTAGATTGTTTCTTTGTTGTAACAATGCTTATTGGCGATGCATCTTAAACCATTGGAAAGCCTGATTATTTCCTTTTTCAACTGGTGCCACATTTGTAAGGAACATGCATTTGTGGGATGAGCAGAAGAGCTGAGTATGTAGGATGCGCCTATGAAAGATTTGCCACATCTGCTCTGACAATGCTAAACATCTTTTCTTTTCTGTTCTCTTATTTGGTGTTGTTTGGTGGATTGAAGTATGAAGACGTGCTGGCAATTTACCGATTTAATCATTTAACAAACAGGAGTGTCAGTAGCATGTGACAGAACCATACGCTACAGCTTGGCACCTGTTCCAGCCTGGCCACACACTGCTGTGGGATGCCATCCCATTCTTCAACCAGCATTTGTCACAAGTCAGCTAACATGGTTGTGTTGGTCACTGTGGCACAAACGGCACGCCCAAGCCGATCCCACAGGCGTTCACAAATGTCCTGACTTTTAGTTTATACACAGTATACCTGGTCTTTGCAGGTGCTCTCTTGTCTATGAACTTCAGCAGTCACAATTCTCTCGGTCTGCTCTTTCAGGTTTGGAAAATAATGAAGCTGTGGAAAGGGTTAAACGACACATCTAGTGTGGATCTACGATACTTTGTCATCGTGATCACGCAGATCAACAAAACACAAGAATCCACTTGATGAAACACAGACGGACAGGCACACACAGCTTCATACCTTGCTGGTGCATTGGCACACTGTGGTGATCAGCTCTTGGATGACCATGTCAACACATTTTACACATGGCCCTTTCAGCTTCACAATTTGTCGTTTTACTATTGCTTCAAATGCCATGTCAGGGGTAAACAGGCCTGTCCTAGATGTAGAGGTGTTACGTTTAATAACAAAAATAAGAACATATGTTTTGGTGAAAATGAAAAAGCATTACAACAAGTTGTGTACAACACTGCATACTAAACCTGACTCCGTGGATGTTTTTGATGGCATAAGTAATCTCCCGGCGCAGGTCCCTCTCATTACATTCGATCTGAAAGCACAGACAGCCTTGCCACATTAAGTGACAAGCTCTGAGAGGCATGCAGTTAGTATTCACAGACTGGTGGACACATTTTAAACACGCACCTTCACCAGTTCGTAAGGGAAGCGTTCATGGAATATTTGGTTTATCTTGGCTCCTCCTGACAGCTCTATAGTGTTGATGTTGTCTCCGGAGCCGTCGATGAGCTTCTCAAAGTCCACCCCAAACCGCTGGATTGACCTCAAAACATAATGGTGAGTGGAAAATGAGTTTTGTGGAGCCAAGAATTTTGTTGTTAAACTGTCAATGCTACCAGCTACAACTACTATTAAACGTCCACACATATACATACACAAACATCTTACACCAGATGAACAGTACATGCACAAACAAATACACAGATGCACTACACGATGGAAGGAGATGTGTTCTTTCTCAGGAATCAGGGACAATAGCAATTTAAACAGAAGACACAGGCCCACATACACATACACAACTTGTACTGACTGGAGCAGTGCCTTGGTTTTGCATGCAGGATCGCCAGGTTTATAGTGGCTGAAGGCCTTAGCCTCATTGTCCAGGAGCAGCAGTTTGCTCTGCAGGTGACTACGGAAGGCTGGCAGATTGGCCCGGATGTGGTTTGTCAGTTGCTGCAAATGCAAGAAACACAATGTTTTTGGACATTTGTATGTGCATAAACATTTACAGTTAAAGGTAAAGTAAGCGAATGCAAGCTAAATGTAAGCTAATACACTTTTTGTCAATTTTAACAAATATCTCCTCGGATTTCGCTGGCTTGCCGTTCTCTGTGCGTGTTGAAAATAGTATCTGATACTTCTACACAGCCCTGGCTCCGTAAATAGGAACATAAACAAAGTGGCGAACACCGCTTGTATCAACAAAGTCGTAGCACTACACTTTGCTTCACACGATGCATTTCGACGTGTGATGCTCCGCCCGCGGAGTATGGCGGAGCGATGCTGTTTTGATTTGAGCTCGAAGTTAGCAAGAATGATTGACCCTGCCTTTAAAGATTACAAGAATATATTGGAACATTTGAGGTAATGTATCCTGGTCCTCGTAAATAAGTGTGAATGTGTAAATCTGTGTGTGTGTGTGTGTGTGTGCGTGTGTGTGTGGTACCTGGTTAAGGACTCTCTGTAAATGTGACGTGCCCATGCTCTCTGCCATGTGTCTGTAGACAGGATGGGACAAGAAGAACTTCTTCTCTGCAACCAGAGCTGCTTTGATTCCTTTCTTCCCATCAATGTCCTTCTGACTGCGGTTCACGACCCCTATGTAACCTTGAGAGGGGATGATGTGCATGTGGCAGGGACGGCTTAAGTAAGTGAAGTTAAATATCACCTGAGACTGTGATTCACTCAATTAGTATACCAACAGTCATATTATCCAATTATTTTCTCAATTACCGTTAGTAATTGTAAGGAAAAGAAACTTTAGTATCTGTATTTCGAACAGCATGCAGCAAAGGGCAGCTTAAATCCTCTCTTTAGTGAAGTAATATAATAGTCGTAGGGTCCATTGCTAATGCCTCAGCTTTTTGCTGTTGTCATAGCAGTCATTTTTCTGAGCTTCCGTAACAAATACATTAGTACCGTAGGAGAAGGATGAAGGAGCCACCAGCTGGTTGATCCCTTTCTCTGTCTCTCTTTCTCTCTTTCTCTCTCTCTCTCTCTCTCCCCCTCTCTCTCTCTCACACACTCACACACACACACACACACGTTTAACTGGGAACTGGGTATATATTTGGCATCAGAAAGCCACAACTTTAGCTCCCACAGTCGAGGCTGTAACACCAACACATGAACTCTTTATCGCTCTCAGCAGGGTCTGATTAGCGAAGAGTGGACATAACAGACTATAATGTCATTCCTTTGTAAAGGCTTACGCCTATGCTGCTGCAGAACTCGCACATAAACCAGACACATACACTGTATACACACACACACAAATAACACACACCTCTACGCAGAGGAAGTAGTCTATTTTCTAATATGTCCCGGGCATCTGTCCCTTCATCCATAAGGTCCAACTTGGTAATAACACCTATGGTGCGCTGGCCTGAAGGAGAAATGAAAGGAGAGTCCTATTTGTAGATAAGAAGCAACGAGTATATAGACACATGCAGTTGAAGGAGCCATATCTGCAACTGTATTGCATTGTAAGCTCAACAAATTTCAACAGAAAACATATACACAAGTTGCTACACAAAATGAGCTAGCCTATGACTAGCCCAATATAGCACTGCTGACATGGGGATACTGTGGGCCGAAGAACAGTTTCAAGTAAAACCGAGATAGAGAATTGCTATAATAATAGACAATAGACAAATAATATGTACTCCATCTGACTGATTACATTGTCTAAGGCCCCAATAGTGAGAGATCGCACAGAGATTGGCTGCCTGGACCAAGTGTGACATTGACGAGCAGTGCGACTCAGCGCCTGGCACTGAAAAGTTGGGGATATTTTCACTTTTATGCGCGTTGGAAAAACACTAGAAAACTGTGATGAATATTATTTGAAATGTGAATATAAAAATATGTTTTTACAGTAAATGAAAACACTTAAAAAATTTGATGAATATTATTTGAAATGTGAATGTAAAAATATGTTTTTACAGTAAATCTCTTTGATAACCAATAATTTATCATAGGAAACAATCTGTGCGGATGGGAAAATATGTTTTTACAGTAAATCTCTTTGATAACCAATAATTTATCATAGGAAACAATCTGTGCGGATGGGAAAATATGTTTTTACATTAAATCTCTTTGATAACCAATAATTTATCATAGGAAACAATCTGTGCGGATGGGAAAATATGTTTTTACAGTAAATCTCTTTGATAAACCATCATTTATCATAGAAAACAAACTGTGCGGATGGGAAATAGTATACGACCGTTATTCGCTGCCCAAACAGGAAGGAAATCCCTCAAAATTGTAGTCTTCATTATTAGTTAATAATGCTCAATAATGCATATAAAAACTTTTTGTTCCAACAAATCTAATAATAACACCAGGATTGTTAAAGGGAGACATTCTGTGCATGTCCAGAACATTGTTATAAAGATCAATAATTCCAAAGCACTCTGGCATATGGGCGTGCATTCACAAGACAGTTGTTAGCTGCGTCAAATCAGGCAGGTACATCTTCTGAGGGCTGCACGTCAGCCCTAGGCCACGTTGTACGGGACGTGGCTGCTCTAGGTGCGACACAGGAGCGTGGCTTACCCTGTGGGTCAACGTCTTTGGCCAGTTTGAGGGCGTCAGAGTTGGCCAGGTCCGTGTTGGCCGGCGTAACGGCCAGTATCAGACAGTTGTCTTTACAGATGAACTGCATGATCATGTCTCGAACCTGGTACTCTATGTCTGCAGGCTGTTCCCCCACTGGCACCTTAGTGATGCCAGGGAGGTCTACCAGAGTCAGGGACAGCACTGAAACACACACACACACACACTATCATCATGCTCATCAATATGGCTGGACACATACAATCTCACACACATTTCCTGGGGTGGTGTTTGTGTGTGTGCGTAGGCGGGGGAGGGGGGGTTAGTTTACCATGTGGGGAATGAACCCGTAGGTTGATGGGGACAGGCGAGATGCCTCTATTGACTCCTGTCAGTCTCTCTGTCTCCAACTCTATCTCCTGTCGAACCTCATTGAAATCTGTGAACTTCTTTCCCTGGCAGTGGAGAAACTCCCCATACTCTGTAGAGACACACCTGTAGTCAGCACAGCACGATGGAAACCAGCAATAACGTTGATCGCACATAATTAGTATGTTTAGTTGATTGAAATTTCCCAAGCCCCGCCCCTTTTTGCATGTCCTCCAATAACAGTTGAGCATTTTATGAATCTGATGGAACCTTCCGTCAACTGTCTGTTTTGCTGTAATAGCTTTCTATGGTGTTTTTTCCTACCTAGTTACAGTAACTAGGTTACTTGGTTACAGTAACTAGGTAGGGCAAGTGAAAAGGGCGGGGCTTGGGAAAGGTCAATTGCTATGCTTTACGTCAGCATGCAGGTTGCACATCAGCGTGGTTTCTTGACATCTCTGAAAATCTAAAACCACATCCTGTATACTTTTGATGAATGGCAACTGGAATTGAAAAATGCTGCAAATACAAATCTCTGATATACTGTGATTAGTTCCAAAAAATGATTAAATGCTCTGACTTTCCATGTCTGGAATAGACTTTATAAAATTTCATGAAATTCCAGAATTTTCATAACCAGTGGTGGGAACCCTGTAAATGCTATACTGCCATCTGTTGGCATGTGATGTGGTTTACAGGGATGAGTCACATCAGCCTATATACAGTAGTTGTGTTTTTAATAATGAGCTAAATAATGTGTGGGTGTGGGTGTGTGTGGGTGTGTGTGTGTGTGTGTAGGTGTTGAGGGGTACCTGTGGTAGAAGTAACAAGCTGGAGGATTAAAGGTCTTCTGGTGACAATTCCTGGACCACGTGGTAGGAAGTCTCTGAAAGTTCAGATAAAGGAAAAACAGAAGTTAAGAATTAAACAGACAGACAGAAGTTTACGCACAGGAAAACTGTTCATGTCCATAATGCACACACTAAAACTAAAATAATAACCTATACTCTTCTATCTATAACCTATACAGTATAAACATCTTCATTGACAATGCAAAACAATGTGATATAACGTCTTGTATGCAACATGAAAGCTCTTTGTAGACACAATGGCTGCAGTGGCCAACCATAATATTATTTCTTCCACACTTTCCTCATAAACAGGGAAGGAAAATATATTCTACTGGAGGTAATATATGAATCAACATGTAGGCCTAATATCAATATATTCTGTATTTAGAATGCTTATTTTCCAGTAAAAATTTAGGAAGTTTTACTATATCCTGACGCTGATTCTCAGCTGGCACAGAACGTGTATTAGTATCCAATATTAGCAATTCTTCAGAGCAGCCATGTTTTTGCCTGAAAAGTTTATTGTAGACAGTTTGACTGCATGCTTTCTTTGGGTTAGGGTAGCAAGAAGGCTAAAACAACATACTAAGTTCTACACTTGTAGACCATATAATGTAGGCTCTTAAGTCTTAATGCAATACGGAATGCAAAGGCATCATTCAAGATATTATTTTGAAACTTCCTTCCAGAAAATGAAGATGAAGATCTTGTTTGACCTTTGTGTGAAGCACATTTCACACAGGGAGGGGGAGGAGCAGGTTAAGGGGGTGTTGTTTGTTTCCATGTGAAATGTAGACTGTAAAGCCCTTTGGGACAGCAATGTGATTAAGGGCTATGTAAATAAAATTGACTTGACTTGACTAAATAAAATGAATAAAATGACAAGAACGTTTCACAGAACTGGGTGACTAAATGTTATGCATCTCTAATCATATCTACCACTTTTCCATTTAAGAGTTCAGTGGTCATCATGAACTTCATATACACCATAGCACCATGTACCCAATTGTTACAAAGATAAGATGTTGTAGGCTACTGGCTGCAATCACAGACATTGCAATGTCAGGCATCTCCCATCAGTGTAGCTATAGTAGTACTGAGTAGCTACTCACAGAAAACAGAAGAAAGAACCCTACTGTTAGCCTAGTACCGTACTAATATACAGAGTATATTTTTACCATGTAATGTGTGAAAGTGGATATAAAAACATTTTTGTGTTACAGTACACGAATGCTTTCCTACTGACATTATCACTATGATGTTCAGAAATGTGTTTACCTGCCAACAAAGTTTTCGAGAACAGAGCTCTTTCCTGCACTCTGGCCTCCCACAACCGCGATCTGTGGCAAGTCAAAGTTACAGGTCTGGCCGATAGTGCAGAAAGTATCTTGAAGACGGTTTACCAGCGGTATCAACTCCTCCATCCCACGGTTGCCCATCGCAACAGTCTGGCAGGCACGCCAGTCACTATTAACATGTGTCTAAAAAAATATTTAACGGCAGTTCTGAGTAGCCTACTAATCAGTCCAAACAAAACAACACAGACAATCAAAAATACTATGCCTACTTAAGTCGTTTATAGTTCGTTATCGAAACAATTCCTCAAAGGTCAGCGACTGGGAAGCACCAGCACCTGGACGAAGCGGTCAGTGCGTCTATGTCAGACCCGACGCGTGGTGGTCGTCACCAAGAAGAAATCTGCTAAGACTACTTTTACCTTACGAAGGCTGATTTTTCAAAGTAGTCTCCAATAATTAAACTATTTAAAGATATACTTTTAAAAGCCAACTTCGGTGTTAGATCGTTCAGGAGAATTATTCTACTACGTAATGTACTAGACATGACCTAACGGTTGTTTCATGCGCATGCGCAGCGCAAACTCATCTGTCACGTTAAATTACTTCACTACTTGTTCACTACTAGTCTACTTTTTGTCACCAGGAAATATCGACTACGGTAGTAGCCAAGTCCGACAGTGCTTCGACTTGTCTGACACCAAGGAAGTAATCTTATGTAGCAGAAAGCTATTTAAATCACACTACTGCGGGTAGGGATATGCAGCACGCACCCCCATAAAGTATGCAACTGTAAGCATGGTGCTTCATCTACTCCTGTAAATAACGCTGCATTCTTTGCCAATGAGTGTGTGGGTGTGGACTGGAGTAGTTCTTTCTGAAGAGTTGTTAAGTTAAATAAATATATAAATACACAAAACACTATATAAATACACAAAACACTAAGTAATTAAACTATTAACATAACGCAGAACGTTTGTATTAAAATATTACACATCATGTTATAAGTATAAGAAGTATAAGTATAAGAAGAATTGCATAATACTATAAATAAATACATTCAGTATACTCAGGTTTATTCTGAATAAGCTCAAATAAAAAAACACATTTCTTATATTGTATACCTTTTTGATAATTTACTTCAGCATTATATTCTTTTAAAATATACATAGTGGTTGCAAACAATATCATGCAAATGTCAGGTCTTTCAACAGGTCAGCAATGTCTATATGTGGGCTGGTTGTTCTTCCACTGTTATTACTGCATAGCGCACTCTGCAGATTCTTGGCTGCCTGTGTTAAGGATGGAGGGATAGCATGCGTACTGCAGTCTGAACCGGCTTCTCCATGGCAACACAACAGTACTTCGTTGACCTCCCCTTCAATCCTCCGAGAGAACACGGAGGGAAACACGTCTCGCACACGGCACAACACACTTTGCCTCAAGGCTGAGTCGCGACACACAAGGTTCAACATGAAGACACCTGAGAGAGGATAGAGAGAAAAGGGTGGGATTATTAATGGTCAGGGCAAATCTCGGAAGATATAGAGAACTAATCCATGTTCCTCCACCTCTGGCAGTTAACAGGTTGCAGACTTTCTTCAGGAAGGAGGTTTCCACAAAACTGGCAGGAGGGCAGCTCATACCCACAGTAGTGTCCTTGCTGTCCACATCAAACATGACAACGTCAAACAAATGGCCGCCTGAGAGAGCAAGAATATTTCCAAAGTTAGCTCTCGAGACTGTCTGTACTGAAACAGTAGAAAGCTAAAGACTATTGACTTACGTTCCTCCAAGGCATGGATGTGTTCAAGTCCATCCCCAAGAGTAACTATCAAACGGTCATCAGGTCTGAAGCCAAACCAATCCTTCGCAACCTCTAGCACAGCAGGATCTAACTCCACAACTTCAACAGTGGCACCGGGCACAAAGTCATGCAGGAACTGAGGCAGGCCTCCTCCACCGAGCCCCACCAGGAGCATTGAAACTGGGACATCAATGAGGAGAGACAATGGGTGTAAAATACTAGAAGGAGATCAATCCTAAATATACAGCGCATAAGGCCCTAATCACACAGAGACGCGTCGCTAGAAACCCTATCTTGGTAGTCCAATAGACACACACCTTTGCTCTGCAGTGCATCCACGCCGAGCATCGCAAGGCCAGCCACCATTACTTCATGGTGAGCACAGCATAGGAACCCACTGTCCACTGAGAGAGAGGCCGAGGCTGTGTCTGGAGGAGCCACTTGCTTGACCTTCTTTTTGTGCTTCTTTTTATGACTTGACCCTGTAACAAAAACATCATCATTATCGTTTCACTCGTGTTTGCCTCTGATGGGAAAAAAGCGGCAGCGAAAGGTGTAACTAAACCTCATCTACACTTCTAAATTTAAAAACGGGGGGTTTCTAATTTGTTTTAAAAATAAAATCCCTTCCACACCAGTACGTTTAAGAAAAAAAAAAAAAAAGTATGTTCAATACAAAACGCAAAACTACGCTGAAAACCCTGTCAAGAGCATGCCAAGCCAGCAGCCTGCAATATAATCCTAGAACCTTAAAGCCATTTTGGCCAATCAGAAGCCTGACTACTGGTTCTGAAATGTTGTCAGTGACCTCCATAGTGCATTCTTGAGAGCCTCTACTTGTCATTATAGTTGGATAGTAACTGTATGTAAACATGTAAAAAGTCACGTTAGCAATGTTAAAACCAACACAGTTATGCCTTTGTCCGCCATTGCTCAAACACTGCGCATATAACCAAAGAGTTTAGAATTATAGCAAGAGCATTATAATGCATTTCACTGGAAGCACCCTCTGTTAAATGATATTATCTGATGTAAACAGGTAACATCAAACAAAAGGCTGGCACACAAGGTGAGGTTACAAGCCAAAAACCCAGTTTTACCTGTCTACACCGAGGACGGAGTTGTAAAATATCTTCACCCTGGCAGGAGTTTTGCTAAACCTTCGGTTTTAGTGATCGGATGCACCGTTTCCGTGTGGCTGAAAGGCCAAATCGCGCAGTAAAAGGCTTGTTTATAAAAACAGCAGTGTGCATGTGGATGTAGCATAAGGAGGACAACTGACCAGCATTTCCACAGACAAGGCGGCCCTCCGACTGAACGAGGCCAGAATTAGACATGAACACCAGTCTGCGGTAAAGCTGTCCGTCTTCTCCTCTCACATCCTCCACAGAGTATTCTCCGCTCAGCTCACTCGCGCCCTTGCTGACGACCTCCCTCCAGCCCAGTTCACCGCCAACTGACACAAAGGGCACCTGTGTGGATACAAGGAGAAAAGTATCATTAACAAACCTTCAAGTTACGTTCACACACTGTTGCCGTTATCTTAAATGTAGCCGTGTGTTCAATAAACCCCCGGAATTGCCTACCTGGTGGTTGGCAGGCATACCGGGAGGAGCAAAGTCCATCACCATAGGTGACAGTTCTGCCTGTATGGCCTGCATGTCTGTATACTGCTGGTTCCTGTGCATTGCCACAATAACCAGGCGTCTAAACTTGGCACTGGCTGCCAACTGTCTTCGCCCTTCACTGGAGCCATACAGCCAATCAGTCTCTCTGCCTTGAGGCACTGGACGTGTGAGGGGTGAGGAAAAGCACCCATTAGTGTGTTGTAATGTGTGGCAGATGTGTGTAGACTGAACAGACCGATCTCAAGCCCTGCCCCCTTCTCCTGTCCAACCTAGTTTCTGTAACTAGTAACCGCATATTAAGCTATTTCAGGAAAACAGGCAGTTGAAGGAGTTTCTGACGGATTCAAAAAAATGCTCAAATGTCATTGGAGGACAGGTGAAAAGGGGCGGGGCTTGGGATTGGTCAATTACAATGAATGTGTAACCAGGTTCGTGAGACACTTACCTATAAAGATAGCAAAGTGGTTTGCTTTGGACACCGTGGTACCGGGAGGACAATCCTGCACCGTCAGAGTAAACCTGGGAAGGCCCGTCTTGACGTGGCACAAGGTGAGCAAGTGGTTAGAGGTGGCGTCTGTGGTCGTGCGCAACGTCTTTCTCATGACGGAGTATGCCTGGTGCTCTCTCACCGCGGACAAGAGCTCGCCCACCTGTGAGAGACGGCTGGCGGCACCGTCCTCGCCAAGGCAGAACTCCAAAATAGGCGCGGGCATAGGCTGGCGAAACTTGGTGCAAATCAAAACAAACACAGGCAGCACAAAGGAGTCCTCTACATGCTCCGTTTCTTGCAGGCAGTGGATTCTTATGGCCCAACCCATCTGAACAAAGTGCTCTATGGCCAACTTGATCACACTCTCCTGGGCCAAGGTCACACAGACATATCGACCGCCTACTGCTAGAACTCGTCCTACCTGAAGGTAGAATAGGAAAAGCAAAACAAAGGTGATAATGTGTTAAAAGATGGAACAGGCGTTATCTATATATTCTTGTAAAAGCACTGCTAACCTCTGTGAGCATCTTCCTAGCCAGTGCACCTTCTTCTTCAGAAGCCATGGCATCTAGAGTGCCCTTATCCAAAGTGGCCTGATAGCTGGAATCCTCATAGCGTGTCTGGGTTGCATCCACTTGTTGAAAAGTCAGGTCTGGGCGGCGTTCAGCATTTCGCTGATTCATATGGTTAATCACCGTCTCACTTATGTCAATGTTGGTCAGATGCTTGTACCCGACATCATACATCTGCTCACTAAGCTCAGAATTGCCACAACCTACCACCAAAACCTGATGATGAAATTATAGCAGTTTACGATATCAGTCATATCATATATGTCATGCGGGAATTCATAAAACGTTAAAATTGCATTTAAAATGCTTACGTTATCCTGGAGTTTGACGTATTTATGCAACACACCACACAGTTTGTTGTAGTCTCCATACCACTCAAACGCCTTCTCTCCGCGCTTCTTAAAGAAACGCTCCCAGTATTCAGCAGAGCTAAACTCCTCAGCAGTACGAGGTAAAAGACTCATGTCCTGTAGTTGTTATTTAACCGCATGCATTGAAATGTCTTAGTTGATCATATGACAACTGTCCTGAGTATTCACTGTGTTTCCACATGGAAAGAACGCTCTTATTCGTTTAGTTAAATTACGGTTAGAAAATATAACAAACACTGCGTTAGCACCACCTGTTGGTCATATCAGATGTCATAAAACACATAAAACTCATCAAGTCATCATACATGTTAGTCGACGACGGTAATCCATTGTTAGATTTTTTACTTTTTAATAACAAAATATATTTTTACTAGTCAAATCCTCGTTTTACAATTAGGGATTTGGAATTTTCCCCGTCTGGACATAATACTAATTACTAAACCATATATAAACATAAAATAAAACTATAAATATAAACCATGCATGGTTTGAGCAGTAGTTTAGAAACCCGGACAGTTATTATGTACGAGCAGCTTGTAATAGGCGGAGTTTGAACGTTTTGCCGGTAGACATGTCTTGTCATTGGCTGCAACCAGGCCGGATAACATTTCATTCGGCGACGGTGGTTCTGCCCCCACTTGTCCGCCGCTCATAGATTCCGGCCAACATAAATGTTGAGCATGGCTGTACCTGCGAGAAAATCTGTGGTCTTTGTGACTGGAAACGCCAAGAAGCTAGAAGAAGTTTGTATTTTGCTCCTAGACATTATTATGATCACGAATAGAAATATATGTATCTGTCTAATAGCGTTTATGTTTATTTCGTTGTTCATATCTTAACTCGAAACTAGAACAGGCTGAACAGCCCACTCCCGACTGTAACATTTACACGTGAATATATTTATTCACCTATGTGTATGTTCTAACATGTCTTTTCAATTTATAATAACACAAGGTTATTCAAATCCTGGGAGACACGTTTCCTTACAAACTAGTTTCCAAGAAGATTGACTGTAAGTAAAACAATATAATGTGTTCATAATTTCAAATGGAATATCCCTTTATTCAATACGGCTGTCAATTCATTATCCAGTGCCTGAGTACCAGGGAGAACCAGATGAGATTTCAATACAGAAGTGTAAGGAAGCTGCAAGACAGGTGTGTAAAGCGTTTTATTTGCTCCAGTATATCCAACACCGTCTGTTATAATCGTCAGTTTCTTTGTATTAGGTTGATGGGCCAGTGATTGTGGAGGATACATGTCTGTGTTTCAGAGCCCTTGAAGGGTTGCCTGGTCCATACATGTTAGTATTATTGTTATATATTATCAGTTAAATAATTGCTAGTTTTTCAAATGTAGTCATGTATTGAATTAACAAGTCTCACATTTTCTAGAAAATGGTTCCTGGATAAACTAAAGCCAGAGGGTAAGTTAAGGGTACAATGAATGTGTATACAACATACCTGTCAGAAAGGTTGTATATACATGGATTTGGTTTTGTTTCAGGACTGTATAAGCTCCTAGCTGGTTTTGAAGATAAATCAGCTTGGGCCCTCTGCACATTTGCCTTTTCTCCTGGAAAAGAGGAACCTGTACAGTTGTTCCGAGGAATAACAGAGGTAATTGTCTTTATTAATGTGTGTTTAATTCTTTCTCACACATGTATTTTCTCATATGCACCTGTTTTGTTTTGTTTTGTTGTCTTTTTAAGGGGTGTATCGTGGAGCCTAGAGGACCAAGAGATTTTGGATGGGACCCTTGTTTTCAACCAGAGGGTTATGATAAAACGTAAGCAAGCTTCTTTGTGTAATTCTCAGTAATGCCACATGGGGGTGCCAGAGGTCAAATATATTTCAATCAAGTCACTTCACTGGTAAAGTAGATATACTGACTTCCCTTTCTCTACATCAGCTGGACCAGTACCACACAGTAGCTGTGTGCCACGAATAATGACACAAATGCTTTTTTTTTTTTGTTCTTATACATTTCGTCTTCCCTTCAGCTATGCTGAGTTGCCAAAAGAGATGAAGAATACAATTTCTCACCGTTACAGAGCTCTTGCTGCTATGTCTGAGCACTTCTCTCATTTGAACAATGAAATTCCGCAATACAAAAAGAAAAAGCAAGAAGATTGAACAATTGCTGAATTACAAATGGTCAGTATAACTGTCCAGCCAAGCAGCTTCTGGAACAATGTGGGTCAAACCTCCACTAATCTGAGGGAAATAAAGGGAAAGAAGTCAAGCTGATCTTAGAGATGTGTACCATCATATAAATTGTACGTACCTGTGTCTGTTTATGATCTTTTGTTTTTAATAAATCTTAAATTGCAACCACGATCACCCTTGTTTGTCTACACAATACAGAGTTATAACTGTGAAGAAAATGACCAAAACAAATAGTACTGAACGTGGAAAGCAAATGGAAAATATCTTGTTTTAATTTTTCCATGATGGATAGCGTAAGCCAACCTTGTGAGTTAGTTCTGCATCCACATGTTGCCAAAGATTGATTTAGGAAAGGAGCTTGAAGAGGAGCTCCAGAGCCCTGATGAGAGCAGCAGACATGATAGAGACTGGGCCTGACTCCTGGGGGTACTGAGAGGAGGATGGGAGTATGTGGACAGGATGGAAGACTTTGGAATGCTGGAGAAGGGAGCTGGTGAAGACGGGGGTGGTTTAGTATAAATAGAACATTGGTAGAGAAGGAGTGTTGGTGATTAACGACCCAGGGAATATGTGCGTCTCTGTCCAAGACCAGGGAGCTTAGCTTTGACTGATGCCTCCCATATGTATTGAAGAGGTACTAGCGTACACAAACATAGTTCACTGAAGTGGGGCCAGGGGGAACAGAAGATAATGTATTGCACAGTAATGGTGACATGAAAATGCAAGCTTGTGGCATCTAGAAATTATAACATTATAGAAAATGAGATACAAATGAGGTCACCTAATGTTTTTAAATGCATCCTCAATCTTCAAAGCAAGATTAGTGATGGCCAAAAATCAAATGTTCAATTGTAAATTATAAAATGTGTTTTCATTAACTAGGTAAACTTAAGCATTCTAATGTTTACCTCTGGTAAACTTTATAATTTAGTCACAAAAACATAACAGATAAAGAGGTGCTTTGTAAAAGGTAGTCATTTGATAATATATTGACTATTAGAAACACTAATGCACTGCATTATGCATGCACATCAAGGTTCCTATTTGCCAGTATGTTCTTTCTTCAACTCACAGTAACAATGTTGGTATTAATTATTATTATTATTATTAATTGGTTAATTATTTGAACACGTGTTTTTAATGAAGGGATGTGACTGCAAGAAAGAGGAAAATGTCAGATTTTACAAAAATATTCTCCATAATCTGAGGATGAAGGTGTGGCCTTTTTTTTCCTTTTGGTCGGCTGTACGATCTTATTTGCCAATGCAATCCTTCCTTACGTAACTTCATGTTCAGAACATTGGCTTTAAGAAATACATTAAAATGACTCAGCAAGATATTACCTTAAAATATGGATACCAAGGACCAGTGTTGCTAGTTCCTGAATGTGTACTAAACCAAATGGAAGAAATATATGAATATGTCCATTAACTGTGATGGCAATTGCTCTGCACTACAGCCTCTTCGCCATCCTCTTTGTTTTAATAACAATAATATACCATAGACAATTATAGATTAATGCAGTTAAATGCACACGCTGTGTTCGCTTTAGGTACCTTGTTTATAGACTGCTAGATCACCAAAATAAACTGCATCTAGACCTCATTAGAACAATGCTCATGTTGAATATTTCATTAATTATGCCAACAAAACACAATCAAACAGTGTTTCCTTTTTTATGTCAAATTTATTTTGGTTAATAAAATCGAAGAAATACGAGAAGTATATCTGGTTCATTGTTAGCCTGTGTAACTATTCTAACCATGGTACACAGGCATGGCATGGCATGGTACTAGTAGGATCCCAGCCCTACTCTAACCAAACAGTCTTGGGTCATGTAGTGTGAGGGATGTCAACAGGCGATGGAAGTCCTGCGCTGTCCATGGTTGTCCTAGCTGAGCTGCGGCCGCACTGCTGCTCTGGGGGCTGATGCAAGTGGGGTCATTAAAGGTTACAAGGACATCTGTAGAAAACTGTGGGAGCCGAAATAGGCCCAGGTGCAGGGTCACCTCATTCCTAGCTTCTTCGTTGAACTTCGAAATGCACTGCTTTCCTGTGAGTATCCAAGCTGAACTGCACTCTGACATAGATACCTCAGATTGAGGCAGAGACTCAACATTGGTCACTTGAAATGTTTCTGGGCTCAGTGCATTGTTACCTCCTGCTATGTCCTCAAAGTGATATTTTACAGCGTCCGGATCATCCAGGTGGCTTTGATACTCTACCAACTCCACGATGAGGCTTTGGTCAGTGTGGCAATGGGCAAAAACCTCCTGGTTGTCGGGAATCTCCCTCAGCTCGCTTATGTCCTTTGCACTATGTGGGATGATGGCTGATAGAGCTCCTCCAAAAAGTGGGTGTCCATTACCATCAACCGTAGCACCCTGCATTTCGCAGAACACACTCAAAAGCAGGTTGGATAAATACTTTGGCAAAACCAGACCCTTCGCTGGCTTCCTGCAAAAAGTATACAACCCCCCACACGGTTGACTACATTGATGCCAATGATCAGAAGCATGCAGTTCGCGCCACGACCAAGTTCTTCCGGGAAATCTTTCTTCGCGTTGAAGTCGGCATCTATGGTCAGCGTTCACGCATCCCATGACCGTTGCTGCCACCCACAGGGCAAGGTTATGTACAACATAACACACATGTCAAACACAACCTTTATGGAAAAATACTATAAATATTCAGTTCTCAGCTACTCTCAGGATTCGAATGTGAAAGTGAAAAGTGAAATTTTACAAGTCAAAAAGTATTCCAAGAAAATACCACAGACATCCTATTACTCAAACCATTTGTATAAGGTATTAGACCTAAAAATTAACATGACATCACGTGTATGTAAATAAAATACTAAACGTGGACATCTGAATTCGTTTGGTTTGGTCTGGTCGAATTCCTCCAGCTGTTTATGCGCACGCAGTAGTCAGCTGATCTAGAGGAAGGGAAGTCATGCTAGCCCGTTAGCTGCTAAAATAAAAAGCAGTAAATCAGCACCGACTGCGTACCCACTGTACAAGCAGCAGTTATACAATGCATTGTTAATAACATTCCCTGAGACACATCGAAACCTGAAATCGTGGATTTGTAGGTGAGTTTATAATGAAGCGTCCAGTCGATGAATGGCAGACGCCTGTTAGCGTCGCGAAGTCAAGAATTAGTCAATAAATATGTGGCATTTTACTGAATCCAGTCAGCAGACAGTCAATGATATGGTCGTTGTTTTATTTGTTGCTTTTTATTTACTCTAATGGCGTGGTAGGGTGTATTCAATAAAAATTGAAGTGTATAGGCAACAATTGTTGTAAATATTTAGTGACTCTGTGGTCATTCAGAACTTGAAGGTGTAAAGACGTTGTTTTGATTTTTAAACGGACAGTCCCTCCTTATTTGTCATCTCTGCTACTTCTTGCTCGTCACAATCACAGTGCCACATGACAGTTGTTTCAAAACGAAACACTGCTGGGGAGGAAATGTGTAGTTCATCTAGAAAACGAATGTCGAATCGCCGCTGAGGGCAGTTTGTTGTGAAAGTCTTTTATACTATACTTGGCTTCTCTTCTTTCTTTTCCCTGTTTTTCTCTTTTTCTTATTATGTAGCTCCTTCAAATATTCCTGTCCTCTGCTTCTCTGTCCTCGTCTGTTTATTGGAAAGTTCCTCTTCATTCCTGGCCACTGAAAGGCCTTTTTCCAACTGTGGTGCCAGAAAGGGATCCTGAGCAAGCCACAGTTAAAAGGCTGAACTGGATTCAATGGTACTAGAGTCTTATAAGTCGTATATGTCCAATTGGTTGTGTTGGTCCATGGTCCCTGTTTATTTTTAACAGTAACATAATTAATAGCAATTGCTTTAGAGCCTGGCTTTGTTTCTAAGGAATTTTTCATTCCAGCTTCCTAGCGGATCTCAGCAGGGGGGACAATGTGTTACCATGTTGTTTGGAAACCCTAAACACTGAACAGAGAAGGTTTTCCACAGACACTCATTAGCCATGATGGTATTTCCTGTTTAGGAACACCCAGGCCAAGTGGTTACTCACCGCAATTTTGTTTTAGAAGCATGCACATGTCCTATTCTGTCAGAGGTTATTAATATCATAAAGTAATTATTAAAGAACGCTAATTTGATTAGAAGACGACTGATGAGGCTGCTGGACCAGACATAATAATTTTAGGTTTTCCCTAAATTCCTTCATTATGATCTTATATGAATGTCAGTGATGTAGTGTTATGATGCTGATATGTAATTGTATGCTTAGTAACTAGCCCATGTCACTGCTGTTGTACAGAATGTGTTTACCTACTATGGTATGACCTAATCAGCTATTAACAAATTTACGTCACTAGGGGTTGTCATCTAAATGCTGTACATGTAATATAAGGCCTGTAATTCCAGTGACAACATCATAATTCTGCCTGAGTGCAGATGTGCTGAATATACTGTAGTGTACAAGGTGTAACCGTGGAATTGTTTGGGTGTAGCCCTTCATCTCCTCCTCCTCCTCCTCCATCTATTGTCCTGCAGAGGGAGCCAGAGCGGGAGGAACAGCCTGACGACAACATGCCCCCCAAGTTTAAGCGGCACCTGAATGATGACGAGGTCACAGGATCGATTCGCAGTGAAAGGGTGAGATACCTACATAGATTAGTCTTGCAGAGCCAGCCTTTACCTTTTGGAAAGTCGTAGAATTAAAAACGCAAATACTGTTTACAAAATGTGAACTAAAATGACTAAGTTGCCTACAACGCATAATTATATTGTCACGATACTTGTGCCTATTGTGGTCAGAACTTCAATATATAAGGAAGGACTGCACCAGAATGCATAGTGTTCTGATTGACAATGTGAACAGCTAATGAAAATACAGAGGCCTGTGTATCAGATGTTTAGCACTAGTCACTGATAGGATTTAGTGCTAATGAACAGAAGAGACTGAGACTACAGATAATAATGGTGGCATTAGCTGGGTTAACATCTAACAAGGTCTAACCTGGACAAGTGAAGGTGGGAGAGAGTAATGAGTATTAAGCTATTTGCTAATCGTCTTGCAAGGGTTTAGACTGAACCATTTATACCAAGGTGTTGGTATCTAATCACAAAATATATATTAAGACTGCAATTTTTCAAGCTGCCATTTTAATTTCCACAGTAGTCATTAGCCTACGTGTTCTTAGTGTTCTCTTTTCATATCGAAACATAATTAGTTGTGGAAAATAGACACATACAATTTGGTAAGCATTAAAGTTAACTGTTTCCTACCCTCTAAAATATAATGAAAGAAGGGGTACATCTGTGGGAAACGAGGAACAGCGATGTAAGGTGAAGAAAGAATGTTGTTTCCATACTGCATGTCTACTCTTCATAAAAGAGATTGTCTTTCCTCTATCCCCAATTATCCTATCCGCTTGTTGCAATATGTCTTTATTCATCCCATCATTTATATAATTGCCATCCAGTTTGCTGTTGTTTAAAACTAGGATCAAAGCTAAGCAGAGCAAACCCTCAAGCCTTCCACCCCTTCCTCTAAACATATAATTGTTAGCAGCCTTCCTATCTCCTGCCCTGGACAGTGGAAAGAAATTAGTTATGCAGAGGGAAAGTACCTGAATTGTTCCAGTTTGTGTTTTTTTTTTTTTGTTGATAAAAACATCCCATTGCAACATTGTCTTCTTTTTAACATTGTAGCAATGTGGTTCCTCATATTAATTATCACGGAGGCAAGCCGTTTTGGTTGTTTGGACAGGCACAATTTTATTTATTTTTACCAATATAATTTAAACGGCAATGTGTCCTTGAAATAATGGTCGAGAGACCTGCTGGTTGTGATTATGATAAGATAACCTTGCTAATGATTCTATTTTCTTTGTGACTCTTATTTACTAGAGAGGAGTGCAGTGGCCTTCACGTTACTGTGATTGTGGTTCTTTAGATGAGATATGTTGTAGCTCATTAGAGCAGAACATGTGGAGCTTTAGTAGCATTACTGTAGCCTTTTGATTAGCCGTATGATTAAAAGCTCTTCAGCAGAGTGGCTTGCTATATCTGTCGTCACTCGTCAGTCATAGATATTTGTATTAAGACCAGAAATCAATTCTCGCTTGTTTTGAGCAGCGTCATTCCTCCAGCCCTTATGGAGCAGTTCAATGGGTAATCAGCAGGGGGTTGCTTCAGATACCCATATTGAGGTGTAATGCCTGCCGTTCTTTCTATTGACAGAGGAACCTGTTAGAAGAGGACTCAGATGAAGAGGAAGACTTCTTCCTGTAAGCATCCATGTGAATATATTGTATTATCTGCTGTTTTATTAGAATGTTTTTCTATTTGATCAAGAAAACAGACTATTAGTAAGTATTGCTATACTACAAGACCAAGAAATAAAAATAACTTGGTCACTGCTTATCTTGCAGAAGAGGGCCAACTGGTCCCAGATTTGGACCTCACAATGACAAACTTAAACAGTAAGTAACGCCACATGAGTAATAATTTAACCAGAAACCCAGGTTTGGTCTGGGTGTTATGTAACTGTGCCTTAGTGTTTACCATAAGTGTCAGATTTTCTCTGGTTGTGTAACAGCAACGTTGTGCAACAATCCTGGTGTCAGTTTCTATGCGAGCTTCTGTTCCAAGACAGCGAAGGAACAGAGCAAGTCAATGTTGAAACTGTTCACACCTATTTTGACAGTACTGCAAACTCAATAAACCACCATAAATCTCTGTACAGTCACTGCTGTCTCAACCTATACCTTTTGAGGTCATGTCTACGAAGTGTGTGTGTGCTCATGGGTCAGTGATTATGTGTTTTTGGTTGAGGCGTTGGCTAGGGCTTCTCGGAACGTGGGATCACATTAGGGTCCTGGATGCCTTTTTGGAATATTTAATCCATAGCTCTGCCTATTAAACAGAGGTGGATTATTGCAGGAATATTGTAGTAGAGTAATGAGTTTGGAAGATGTTGTTCAAGAAATACATTCTTCCTGTTTAACATCAACAAAGTAGAACGCGTCAGATTAAAGCCAGGTTAAGAGTGTAGTATAAATAATAAACAACTTTCAGAATATGCAGCTTGAAAATAATTTTCCAAATGATCATAATAGGTTATTTTGGAGCAATTGTTTATCTAAACCAACGTGCTTGTTCAAGCTCGGGGGTTTTCACCTTTCCAAATGTCGGGACCTTTTTTACACGGGCGGCATCTGTGGTACATTTTTACAGTATTTAAAGCGATGCGTACATTTGTCGATGGCTGTTCTCCCGCCTCCTTCCTGTTCAGGGTCCAGTCTCAGGTGGACGAGGTGATTGATGTGATGCAGGAGAACATCTCCAAGGTGATAGAGCGAGGCGAGCGACTGGATGAACTGCAGGACAAGTCAGGTGAGAGATACAGATAGCGGACATACTGTATCTGTGTGTGCACACATATCCAATATACATGTTATTCAGCAAGTGTTTTGTAAAATCAAACACACCTGATTTGGCAGTGTTTGGGTGTTGTTATACAGCACCCTGTCTGTGTCAAAGGTGTTAATGGGATGCCCAGGCTTAGTGTTCCACCAGGTGTGTCTAAAGATATCTTCCATGTATTATAATCTCTCTCGCTCCTGTCCAGAGTTGGTCCGCAGGTGTTTAAAGTATGTTTGTGTCCCTCCTGTCACGCACCGTCTAAGACGTGCTAGTCTTTTACCAAGACATGCACTGTTGTTCTTTCCTGGCCTCCACGGTAGAACAGACAGATGCTAAATGGCTTCTCTGTCAGCTCCACCAGCCATCAGTGATGGACATCTGGAATACATCTGTGTGCATGCGGAGGGTGTTTGTGTACTGACTGGTTCACACGCATTCATACGGACGAGTACACGATTGTGTGTGTGTTTGAGGCTTTTCTACGTGCACACTTTCACAAGGTTTTTACATGGTCGTAGGGGCGCACAGTATAATTGACTCAATATCATCACCGTAATTTCACATTGTGCAACATCTATCGTATCGAAAATAGTATGCAATATTCCGTTCATTTTGTGGAGAGATGTTGTGTGGATTAGTTGTGTTCGATTTAAACAGAAAAGTTAGATGTGTGGAGGAAGTCTGAGGAAGACAGTGGAGATCAAAGAGGGAAATGAATACCTCCTCGGTAGCTAGGAATTACTGTTGTAGTATTAGTCCAATATGTTCCAAGCACTCGTATGTTGTAAGATTAATAGAACTTGTTGTTTTGATATGTTCTGAATCTATTTTTTATGCATTTTCCCATAACTTGTGTTATGTTTAAACTTATGTTTAAACAATATCAAAATGAATATTGATATTGCAGTTTTCATTATCAATATCACAATCACATTTATTCAATATCGTACAACCCTAGCGTGGTGCTTAATACAGGTGGTCTGCCTTCCAACTCACATGCAGTTCACCTGTGGGAGCTGCCCCAGGATTAACAAGCAGCTTGTTAGCTCCTTGTGTGAGTGCTTATCTTGTTTTAGTGACAGGCTGTTAACACGTCCGTGGACACTTCAGGCAGGAGCGTGAGTCAACAACCGTATCCTAGAAACAGGAGAAGAGAGAGTTTGATGGGGATTTACTTAAAGATAAGGAAAACCACAACAAATGAAAAAGTTATAGTGAAACATTTGATACTAGAAAGGCTGAAGCATGATATGATCTCTCTGACACTGTGTGTGTGTGCGTGCGTGTGTGTGTGTGTGTGAGAGAGCGAGAGTGATGCCTACATTACAGCTCAGCTGATGTCAGTCTGTCCTGTGTTGGAGACATTTCACTGTGGATTAACTGTTGGTTTCTGCTCTTTCCTCTCCTGCTGGTCTGGTCCCAACTGTGGCCCCGCTGCCTTCCAGAGAGCCTATCAGACAATGCATCTGCCTTCAGTAGCCGAGCCAAGCAGCTGCACAGGAGGATGTGGTGGAGAGACACAAAGGTGTGTGTGTGTGAGATATATATGTGTATTAGCTTACAAATAGCTTTCCATAGCTTACTTTACCTTTAAAGAATCCCAGGGCTAAATAAATATACATGTAACGTTATATGACTTTTAGTATTTTTTCTACAGATGAAGATTATTATTGCATTGGTAGTGGTCGCTCTCCTGCTGATTATCATTAGTGAGTATTTACACACACACAAACACACACACACACACACACACACACAGTGCTGTAGATAACTAGTCATGAATTTAGCTTGGCAGC
>JAODLL010000019.1:344595-355115 GCA_026546735.1 Forbesichthys agassizii
GATTGATTGATTGATTGAACAGTAAAAGTGAAAATACACAGTTATACTATAATTTAGCATGGACTACACACGATGCTAGGAGCTAAATGCGAGTGGTGCCGCCATCTATACAATATTTTTGATTGTGCAAGAGATGATTGCTACGATGTTTAATTTACTCTACAACATTCAGCAAGCTGGAAATAAAACTGCTTGTTTTTAGACATGAATACCAGTTTGCATGATTGTATGAAAATAATTGTCAAATGTAGGAGGCTATACATTTAACAAGATTCAAGTTTATTTATATGGCTATTAATCACATCAGTCTCAAAGGGCTGTACAGCCTATATTTCACATGGAAAAAAAACGGGACCCCCTTAACCTGAACCTCCTCCCCGGGGCAAGGAAAAAAAACTTCCATAAAGAACATGGAAAAATGATGGATGGTTTTTGTGAATGGCCGAGTGATGCGTCACAAGGAATTTTCCTTTCCTTTCTTAAAGGATAATACAGTGTACCCTATGCTAAAGGTGTAAGAAAGCAAGCATTAAGCACTTTTCCTCAGCATTAATAGAATTTCTGTTAATTCGGTTCTTATCATGGCTTCGACGTTGATACTTTTGAGTGATTCACTCCGTTAGGAAGGTTCCTAAGCGAAAAACTGTTCAGATGCAGCCTACTTCTCTTAAATAAAGTATAAACACTGTAAAGTCTTCTTACACAACCCATGTGCTGTGAAGGTACAGAACTCAAACATAGGTGGTGTTTTGCTATACTTCAGGTAAATGACGACTCAGTCTTAACTGTTAAGTGTGTACAATTATTATGATTTCCCCCCACCCCCCCTAAACGCAAGACACCAAACTACCTGGACCAGAGGGCAGGACTAGTAATAATTATGTTAACAAGTGATTGTGACCATTTTGTGCCAGCTATCCTTCCCAACCACCATATCCTGTGTTGGAATAAAGACTGTAGTTTGATATTTTTAGATTTATCTCTTTCTCTGGAATATGCATTTTAAGTATAGCTGGATTACTAAGGTGAAGTATATTTAGGTGTGCAAGGATAAAGGGTGCTGTCTGGATAATTGTTTAATGTCACCAAACTAGTTCAGAATGTTGCAACTGTTTCTCTTGTAGTGGCACACTCGGACTCTGTGAACGTGGGATTTCGACCATGAGCTCAGTCGCTGTACTTACGCAGGAAAGCTTTAATGAGCACCGCAGTGGGCTCTTGCAAGAGCAGAGTGGTGAGTATGTTTTCTGTCAGGACTGTGATTTTATTAATTTTAAGATTGCACATTACTTAGGCCGTGTTCAGACGTAACTTCTTTCTTTTTGAAATTATTATTAAATGAGCTAAACATGCAGCTGAAACAGTTGTCATGGGAAACACCAGGTCTCACTATGCCGCTTGGTCAACTGTCAAAAAAGCGAATGATGGGGCGTTTTCTTAGAAGTGTAACTTTTCCCAACTGAAAAAGCTGCTGAGAAAAAAAAGCATGCGTTTACATTTAGAAATACGGTCTGCTCCGTAGTTGTAATGTAAAAAAAGAGGCCGACGGCTTCCAATATAAAAATGAGCGCCTGAGCATGAAATTTGTAAGTAGTGTGTATCGCTGACTGTTCACCTGTTGTGACAGGAGCTACTGGTGCAGGGGAAGAAGACGCCCTTCCTACTTACAAGGATGCCTTCCCCCCGCTGCCCGAGAAGGCAGCCTCGCCCGAGGGGAGCCAGGAATCGCCCAACGCCTGGACATCCAAACTTCGGCCTCTCAAGTCTTCTGTCATCACCCAGGTCTGTAAACTGTGGCGCAAAATAATTTTTAGCATGGCTCGTTTAATTGAGTGGCCCCATACGAATATGTAACGACACAAATTGTAACTGATAGTAATAATTTTCTATCAAAAAAACATAGACCAGTCGTTGTTGGCTAGCGTTGAATCAGGATAGAACAAAGGAGAAACAGTCATGGCCACCCCCATAGGTAAATGTTAATACAATCACTTAGCTACATCCAGTCTGTAGCTGGGTGAGGGTGAGCTTGACATGGGCGATACATGTAAATTAAGCACTGTCTTGTTTGTGGCAAATGGTACATTTAGGCATGAGATGCAAAGTGCACAGGAAAGATGGCTGAAATTGTAAAATGTCTGACAAAGGCAAAAACCATAATTATTAGTTGAATAATCAAATCACATTCCTTCATGGCTTAACCATGCTAACATATTTTGCATACACATTATGTGAATAATAAGTATTGTTTGTTTATTGTTGTAAATATTTAAGTATTGTTGCTATGTGTTGTTTTTTGTTTTGATCATACTCTGTGAACGGGATACTCCCAACAAAGCCTTACTCCAAAAAATGAAGTAATAACTTCTGAACTATGGCTGTTATGATTCTATTCATGCATAGCACACTTCTCGATAGGCCCAAGTAACACAATATTCAAGACTTGTGTCTTCTTTCCTTGACGTGCACTTTAATGCGGTACTATTCACCAGGTTTTCCATGTGCCACTTGAAGAGCGCAAGTACAAGGACATCAACCAGTTTGGGGAGGGAGACCAAGCGAAGGTCTGCGTGGACATCATGCACAAGACCGGAGCCCACCTGGAGCTGTCCATGGCTAAAGACCAGGGCCTCTCCATTATGGTGTCTGGCAAGCTAGATGCTGTAATGAAGGCCCGCAAGGAGATCGTGTCGCGACTGCAGACTCAGGTTCCTATAATGATCTGCAGTGTAAAGTCCACAAACTCGTTCTGCGTTTGACAGGGAGACTGTGGGCGCTGATGTGTTCTGACGGGCTCTTTCTCATAAACAGGCCTCAGCTACTGTTGCCATCCCCAAGGAGCACCATCGCTTTGTCATCGGCAAGAATGGGGAGAAGCTCCAGGAGCTGGAGCTGAAGACGGCCACTAAGATCCAGATCCCACGGCCCGACGACCCCAGCAACCAGATCAAGATCTCTGGGACTAAGGATGGCTTGGAGAAGGCCAAGCACGAGATCCTCTTGATCTCTGCTGAACAGGTGAAATGCTACCTCAGACAGCCTCCAGCCAATTGAGAGATATTGTATAATTAAAGTTAAAGGACATTCGTTTTGTATCTGTTTATAAAAAAAAACAATTCAAATTAAAATGGTTATTGTCAAACGGGGGACAATGGCGCCCCGTTTGACAGTGGGTAGAGTGGGTCGACGGGTGAGTCATATGTTGCTAGTTGGAACACTGCTAACTCGGTGTCTATGTCCTTGAGCAAGACACCTGCCCCTAACTGCTCCCGGTGGTAAGGTATCGCCTTACGTTCACCTTACACCATCGGTGTGTGTGTGTGAATGTGAGGTAATCCTGTAGTTGAGTGGCCGGAAGGTTAGATAATTTGCTTTTTTATGTTTTTTTTTTTAATTTTTCACATGGAATTGGTATAAATGGGCCTGTCACGATAACTGTTTTTAGTTGGCTGATGAATTTCCCCAGAAATTACTGCGATGAATGATAATACTGTAATTTTAAGGGCAGAAAAGGGTGAAATGACTGACTATATAATACAAGGAGTCTACATGGGAAGCAGGGGGAGAGAGGTAGTTTAACTGAAACACAAGACATTTTTTATATTAATATAATGACCTAGCAGTTACTTCATCCAGTATTTTAGGTGACACAGTTCATATTTTTGAGAGATAATTACAGTATGTGGGTAAGTAGTGCAGATTGTTATCATTAAAAGAACGGTAACTTACTATAATCTTATCAGGTTTGTAGCGACATATTTCCATGTTGTCTGTAGACCGATAAACATTTTAACCAGCAGCAAAATGATATAGGTGTATTCAGAATTGGCAAACTTTGAACTTGAATTTTTGAAAGTTTGTGTAAAAATGAAAAACCTATTAGATTTATACCGTCATCCTTCATCAAGCATCAATGTGTGTTTGCTTGAAACTACCTCCTCAACCAACCCACATGCTGTGAAAACAAAACTATTTCCAAATCTGAACAAGCTTTTTTCCGCTAATGTCATGTGACTTGAATTATTCGTTGCGATTGGTTACACCAGTTTCTTCTAAGAAGTAGGCTACAAACCTTGAAGCGAATAAAACAAATGGCGTATTTTTGCTAAATGTAGTTAGGCGGACTTACGCAGTCGTCGGGGGGAAAAACACCCATTGGTTTTAAGGAACACTATAACCTGGTCCGTGTGTGTGTGGCGCCGCCTGCGATCATTCAGACAAGAGAGGATCAGCGCAACACGCATGTAAATACAATATTATCGAGGCTATGTTTGCATATCGCATGATAATTCGATATAGTAATTAACGTGACAGGCCTAGGTACAAATCAATTTCATTTCGCTTTTAATTATACAACATTTTTCAATTGTTGGTATTTGTTACATGTAGTACAAGCATAGCGTAACAATCCGTTGCCCTTTATTGTCAGTTGGTTAAGTTGTGACTGTGCCCAATCCTCTGTTTCTGCCCATCGCAGGACAAACGTGCCGTGGAGAGAGTAAACATCGACAAGGTCTACCATCCATTCATCACCGGCGCGTTCAGCAAGCTAGTAGGAGACATGATGCAGGAAACGGGTGCCCGCATCAACGTCCCCCCTCCTAGTGTGAACAAGACGGAAATAGTTATTACTGGGGAGAAGGAGCAGGTGGCCCTTGCTGTGGCATCCATCAAGAAGATCTATGAGGAAAAGGTATTTGGGAGAATCGTATTGATGCATCGAAAGCAGGGCTTGGCGTTCTCGAGTATTCTTGCTAGCCTTGAGCTCGAATCAAAGCAGCAAACTCTCAGAAACGCAGGCAGGCAGTATTGTTGTTGCGAGCGGTGTTTGCTACTTTGTTGATGTTCCTGTTTACGGAGCCAGGGTTGTGTAGAACATAGATTTCCCAGACCCACCTAGAGAGGACTAATCTATTTAGAGACCCACGAAACACCAAGTACCGGTAATGTCATTTTCCAAAACGTATCCGCTGCAGAATCCATAGATAAATAGGATTTCATCCAATCAGGAACAAGTAAGATATTTTGCCACAGCCATACTCACGACCAATGAGTGAAACAACACGATAGTAAAGTGTGTGTAAGCCTTTCATTGATATTAATTTGTTCAATCAATGGCAATGGCTTGCCATTTTTGTGACCAACCTGTGGGTCCCCACCCACAGTTTGAAAACCGCTGGTGTAGAAGAAGCAGAACTCTTTCAACATGCACATAACGTTATGCTGGCGGAGGAGATATCTGGTGAATTTTACAAAAGGTGTATTTGCTTACAATTAGTTTAAAATGGCTGATTATATACTCTGCATTTTATTTTAGGAAGGGATGGGTGCCCGTTCTTGTCCAGTGCGTTGATGCCATATTTTTCTTGTGTCTCCATAGCAGAAGAATACCACCACCATTGCGGTGGAGGTGAAAAAGTCTCAGCACAAATATGTGATCGGGCCCAAGGGAAACACCCTGCATGAGATCCTGGAGAGAACCGGAGTCTCGGTCGAGATCCCCCCCACTGACAGCAGCTCAGAAACGGTCATCCTGCGGGGGGAGCCAGACCGCCTAGGTCAGGCACTCACTGAAGTGTATGCCAAGGTATGAAACTCCCATTTTTATTTATTTAAATAAATGTACACTCTTGTCTTATTTTATTTTTATTTTTTTGTTTTTTTTGTACTTATGTGTAACTGACGTTGCGAGAATATCGGTTTGAAACTCTTGTATTGCATTAGCCTGGTGTAACAAGACTCAAAATGCACTTCACGAATGGTGTTTGGACAGGTTTAGTTGGGAAGTCTTTTCATTACCATGTACTGCAGTGCAGGCATGCCAAACTCGAGGCCCGCGGGCCACATACGGCCCTCCATAAAATTATATCCGGCCTGTATGAAAATATCAACAAACAAAAAAAGTGACCAAAACAGGCATTCAAGACGATCTGATGAGAAGCCTATTTGTTACCTTGCATTAGTAAACAAGTTTGCCTTGTTTATGGTGCTGGCATGGCCATAATTAAAGAACATAAGACTGCACTATGAGACTGCTTGACCTTTGACATTGTCCCAGTTTATAACGTTGGCCCTCTCTCTGATTGAGTTTGACACCCCTGCTCTACAGGGCGTAGCTCTCTGGTTAGAGGCTGTCCAATAGTTATAGCTTTATTATTAGCTTATATCTCGCACTACCACTATTTAGAAAACTAATGCTTAACTGGTCACTAGGATCATTTAGTTTTTTTTTTTTTTTTTTTTTTACAATTCCGGTTCCAAATCAATACTTTTTAAACTGTTCCGTTTGCTAAATGGTGCCTGAACCGGTACTTAGTCGTTTGTTCATTGCTGTGTTTTATTTTAATTGTATTTTTTTCAAATTATTATGATGACTCAGTTATTTGTTTACTGTTCCTAAGCCGTCAGCGACCGTCACTCATCATAATAATCTGTTGACAGTCCCTAAGCCACCAGCGCTGGCATTTGTCATGTTTACACTTTTACAAGGCAACGTCCGTTTAACAGGACTTATTGATAATTAGCCACGTAACGTTCCTTTTTAGATTAACTTAGCCTTCAGACACTGTTTGCCTATGCAAACAGATTTGCTCTGCTCGTTTTTATTTTAAAAGGTACTGACGCAATGTGTGAATGTCGAGTAACTTGACATCTTCCTCTGGCACGAAGAGAGGCTAACATTGCATGTCCCTATATCATGTAATAGCTGAGGGGTTTTGGACTACTTTCTGTTCCTCCCCCTGCATTGTCCATGGTATCGCTCTTTTCTCCGCTCACTTTTCCTGCAACAAGATGCAGTTTGCATGCCCATGGTTGAGTTTCAAAACACACGTCACGGTCTACCCGGGGAGGGGCGGGTACATACACCGTGACAGGGGCTTGTTGAATAACATGTCTGCCGTCTGCAGGCCAACAGCTACAGCTTGTCCTCTGTGTCGGCTCCTTCCTGGCTTCATCGTTTCATAATTGGCAAAAAGGGGCAGAACTTGGCCAAGGTCACCCAGCAAATGCCCAAGGTCAGTGTAAAATGCAGTATAATGCCAACAAAACGTCATCTGTCTGGTTTTTGTTGGAAAACCGGAGTCTGCTCTTTCTTTCTTTAACGTGTTTGACTCCTCCCCTCTCTCCCCCAACAGGTGCACATTGAGTTCACCGAGGGTGAAGATAAGATCACCCTGGAGGGTCCAACCAAAGACTTGCAGCTTGTGCAGAGCCAGATCGAAGACATGGTGACAGATCTGGTGAGGAGACTGGCTACTCACCCTCATGCTGTAGTTGAGGAAATGCATCAGGTCCCACACAATGTGGGACCTGAGCAACCAATAATATTTCTTAATGACACATTGCTTCACCTCTTGAGCCCTAAGCCATCTTCAGTGGTTTTTACCTTGCAAAAACATGCCCCTACATGAATTTAAAATGTAGCACCCCAGAGATTTCAATTCAGGTTAAATATACCATGTCGATGACAATATCTACAATGTTCTACAATATCTAAAGCTCGCAAAACAGAATAATTGTTCTTATTTTCGCCTGACGTAAGCTTTTTTTTATATGACTGAATAATTAATTGGCATTATTAATCTAAAATCCAATTACACTATAGGACTACAGTACAGCATCTGATGAGTATATGTGTCAAGCTTGAAACAGGTGAATTGATCTAATTAAATTATTTATGGGATTTGGCATACGAACAGAAAAAAGTATACATTGGTTAGTAGTTTATGAATACAATTACTTCCAAAATTGAACCTATATTATAGTGGTTAATGTAATTGCTTTCAAAGGACTTTTTATGAAAGCTGGTCAAGCTAACATCCCTATATAATATGTACTATAACGGCACAGGATGTTCTGACTCCGTCATTCGTTAAACTCTGTCACGTTTCACATAACAGGTGAGCCGTATGGATTATACGGAGATTAGTGTGGATCCCAGATTCCACAGGCATCTCATTGGTAAACAAGGTGCTAACAGTAAGTAGCATTCACTTTTCATTTTGTTTGGCACTTGCTGATCATGCACATTCTTTTGGAAAAAGGTCTGACACCATTTTGCATTTATTGAGCACTAAGTCACAAGATGCTTTTATGTTGCCTTTTGTAAAGGAGGACTAAAGAACACAGAATGTATTGTTCATCATTCAAGCTTGTATTGAGACTGTTGGGATATTGAAATTTACACCAGACAACTTTAAGCGTCTACCGTAGCAAACAAATTGTAAACAATTATGTAATTGCGCAAATTGGAACCCACGGCCACGGGATTTGGCCACTCTAACCGCTAACCAATTCCTTCCCACTTGCATATGAAGGTAGGAAGCCAGTTGACTAGCAAGGGCAAAAAATGAGCTCATTGGCAGGATATATGCAGTTTATATTGCCACTTGCACAGCAAATGCTGATCAGACCCCCTCTTGACCTTTCACCCCCTCCAGTCAATCGCATTAAAGAGCTGCACAAGGTGACTGTCCGCATCCCCCCCGACCACGAGAAGAGCCACTTGATCCGCATCGAGGGGGACCCACAGGGTGTCCAGGAAGCCAAGAAGGAGTTGCTTGAGCTTGCTTCACGCATGGTTTGTGCAGAACTCTTATTTCAATGTCCGTAGCGCTTCTATGTGTTTAGATTGTATTTTACATTACAGAGCTTTTTCTTTCTAGCTGGTATATGGAGGTTCACTTATTAACTGTAATTATTTGTATCTAGTTTATTAACTTTTATTCAATTTTAAAGGTGAAGTCATTGATTTGTACTCTAATACAATTTTGTCAAATGTACATCTGGTTCTCTTTCACAGGAGAATGAGCGTACAAAGGACCTGATCATTGAACAACGTTTTCACAGAGCCATCATCGGGCAAAAAGGAGAAAGTATTAAAGAAGTGCGGGACAAATTCCCTGAGGTGAGATCCCATTTCAGAATCACAGAATGGATGTAGTTTTCGACTGTTTGTGGGGGGGGGGTCTATGGAATGATTGTATTGCTGTCTACTGAATTTATGTTTTTATCTTAAAAGGTCATCATCAATTTCCCAGACCCGGCACTTAAAAGTGACATAGTTCAACTTCGTGGACCACGGATCGAGGTTGAAAAGTGTTCCAAGTTCATGCAGAAGATAGTGGCTGAAATGGTAATGTGTTTATAGCTTGGTTAACAACGATATTGTGCTGTATACATATCTTTAGTCGTGTAGGATGGAGCTGTTTATGTGGTTTGTCCTAGGGCTGTGCAAATGAATCACATTTTAATCGAGATTTCAATTTTGGCGCTTAACAATTGAGTATAAATTATTATTTGCACATTATGTTTTGCAAGTAAACTATTACTTTGTATTGTGTTCTCACTTTGGCCCATAACATGGTGAAAGTGAAATATCAACATGGAAAGTATTGAGACATATCGCAGAAGTAGTTTTCACTGTTTCAGTGCAGTAAATGCAAGATCTTTCCAAGTCGATGAGTAATCAGTTTACATAATCGTGATTTCAATATTGACCAAAGTAATAATGATTACTTTTTCCACAATCGAGCAGCCCTAGTTTGTACTGCAGGTTCATACACCGTATATACGATGACTTGCTATATTGGCATTCATAAATCTCTTTTTATTGTCTGCCTACTTTGCTCAGATGGAGAACAGCTTCGCTGTCTCAGTCCCTATCTTCAAGCAGTTCCATAAGAACATCATTGGTAAAGGTGGCGCAAACATTAAGAAGGTAAGTGCCACAATAGCGTCACGCAAGAGACAGTGGGTGCAACCAGGGTGAACCGGTCCGATATCACTTAACCCCTTTATACCTTTTTACTTCAAGATTCGGGAGGAAACAAACACCAAAATTGACCTGCCGGCTGAGAACAGCAACTCTGAGATGATAATCATCACCGGCAAGAAGGCGAACTGCGAGGCTGCCAGAGTCAGAGTCCTGGCCATTCAGAAAGAGCTGGTTTGTGTTTGTGAATTAAAAAATAAAAAGTCTCCCTTTTCTCTTTGCCACTTTGGCTCATGGTCTTCATTATGTGCTCAGGCAAACATCACCGAAATGGAGGTGTCCATCCCCTCCAAGCTCCACAACTCCTTGATCGGGTCAAAGGGCCGCTTCGTGCGCTCTATCATGGAGGAGTGCGGCGGCGTGCACATCCACTTCCCCTCCGAGGGCTCAGGCATCGACAAGGTCACCATCCGCGGCCCGGCTGAGGACGTGGAGAAGGCCAAACAGCAGTTGCTGGCCTTGGCAGAGGAGAAGGTTTGTATGAGCCCCTGTTTAAAGGTGGATTCAGCGATTCCTGGGGAAAGCTTGTTGAACACAAACTCTTCTTCCCCTTCATGCCATAGGGTACAGAGCTGGGGTGTTTGTAAAGTATTAGCTTACAATTGCAGACTTTCCCTTATATATGAAGCGTTTAGCAGGTACCCACACCCAAAGCAGCAGCTTTGTTAGTCAGCTCAGAATTACAGGGTTAGTCACGGCTGATAACTTCAAGCACGACTCGAAACAAACTACCTAGGAGGGGGGG